>JAHWFP010229355.1:10424-65953 GCA_023313725.1 Lithobius niger | reverse complement strand
AGGGGGGGGGGGGTTAGGTTTTGAAAGTGGGGGTTTGATCATAGAAAGGTTGGGGCTCACATTTTTATTACCCGACACCCCTTCCCCACCAGGCCGTAAATAATAACGGATCCCTAATATCATGGTTTTAATTCCATTGTGTGCATGATAAATGCTGCCAATGGCTTATTTCCTTTAAGCCGTGTCAATTTGAGCAGAAGAACTCCAGCCTTTGATTTCAAAGGTCATTGTCTTCCTTCTTACCTCACCCACATTTAAGTCCAAAAGGCAGCCGAAATAAGTTCACATCTGTATTTAAGTTAAACTTGATGTTTAAATAGCATAAATATTGTGACATCACCAAAACTACAAATTAGATATAGTTGAACTTGGGTAACTTACATAACTGGTTAACTTTAAAAATCTTCTTGTCTTTCAGATGTTTTAAATAAACATGAAAATGCTTACTATTGAATGTCATGAGTTGTTTTTCTTGTCGGACTTTAACACATTATTACGTTCCTGCCCTACAACTTTCTAAGGATCATACACAAGCCCTGCATTCAAATGCATAAATTTATCCAGTCAGCAATAAAGAAAAAAATCATGATCGAACAATATGGTAAATCAGTAATTTCTTTCTCATTTCACCTGCTTAAATTAATTTTTGTATTTAAAAGACAGTTACATGTATATAACGTATAAAATAATTTAATCCTAGAAAACGTGACGCAGAATTATCACATTTCAACCCACCAAATATACAGCTATAATCAACAAATAATGTAAAGTAATTAAAGAATCACTGAAGAGAGCACTCGTCACCTGAACAATTAATTTTTGAAAAGCGAAACGGTTCATCGTTAAGACCACCTTAAATTGTTGGATGGTAAAAAATAGATAAAATACTGTAGTGTTATGCTACTTAAAAACGTATTTTAAACCAATGTAGGCCCTTGGAAAAATTTAAACAAGGTCTGTTGCTTGTTGCGATTCAAATTCAACATAAATATTCAGCTTAATACCCGTTTCGTATCAGGTGTTGTTCACTGCGACCATTATATAGTTTGTTGTTTTAGTTGTTTCATTAAATTGAATTATGGAAAAACTCCTTCACAACAGCTAGTGCGTACAGACAAGGGTGGGTGCCTGGCACAGTACTACAGGCGGGTAGATGCACGGGAGGACATTGGTTACAGCATGGCCCAGAGTGGCTTTAAAAATCGAACGGATTAGTTTCACTATGAAAAGGGGTGGCAGGTACCCCCAGAAGTTAAGAAATTTTTTGAAAATCCACATTAAAATTACGCAAAATGCTTAACTTAGGAACCAATATATTCAGCAATGGTTTTGGCTTTTAGTTTGCTTGCATTTGGTGGGTGAGCCGGGGCCCCCAACACAGGTGGGCCCCCCGGCACCTGCTAGTCTGATACTATGCTGTACACGCCACTGCTTAACAGAAGGGCATTGATGTAGCTAAAAACAGACTAGCCAACTAGCAATTAAAGCCAAATGTTTACTTACAAAGCTGTAAACAAAGTGTTCAAGAATACTTCAAATAATTCTACTAACTTAATGATAACAGAAGCTAGGGGCCTTTGGTATAATCTTGTTCATGGTCAGCTGCCATACGTTTAAAGTGAGGTTGCTTTTGTCCAGAGGAACAGCATAAACATGTGGACATTACATATAGACTGCTTTACTAAACCTTCATGATGCATTCAAACCTTATTCTCCTTATTTCACCCCTAGCATCATGGTGAAATCTTGCTTCTAAAAGGATGCTAGTATCACTCCTATTCACAAAAGCAGCTCATGCATGATATTAGAAATTATCATCCTATTAGCCTTCTTTCTGTTGTTTCCACAATTTTGGGATAATTTTTCGAAAGAACTATTTTTCTAAGTGGCATAATTTGATGTGATTAGGCTTCCTTCACAAAATGCTGGTTATATGCAGGTTTCGTTGGAGGTTTGTTTTTTGTGGCCTTAATGAAAACTTTTACTGAAGTTAGTTTTACCGCTAAAATGCACACTCAAGATATTTTACTTACTTGTGCGTTAATTAAACATATCATCCCATACCCGCGGTTGATTGATCAGACAGTTGAATGTTCACTGTCACATTGTTTTTTTTATTATAACAGGGTGTATACCACGAAGCTTCTTGGGAGCCAGCTTATATTTAGTTCACAAATTACCTCTATATTGATCTTTGACAGCACCACAGTTGGAATCGTGTCATCATTTGCTTCCTATTGGTAATCGAGTACCTTGCAAATGACCAACGGAAATAGAAGAAAGGTGCTCTGCTGATAACAGTTCCAATAGCCTATACAAATTGCAACGCATGTTTACATCCTTGGCTAAGTTAAACTGCGGGGCCCCCCCCCCCCCCTCCCAAGCTAGATTAGAATATGTGTAGTTCAGTGTACTTCCAGGGCAAGGCAAGTAAGCTAATGCACATAAAAGTTTTAAAAAAGCAACATTCCCCTTTGTTAATTGTCATGCTACTTAAAGAGTAATTTTAATGAAAAAAAAAACCCATTATAAACAAAACATATAACGCTTTTGTAACCAGAGTGCATAACGAAATAAATTCATAATGCACTATGAGAGTTCGGTTTTATCTTGTTAATCATGTGACAATGAACATTCAACAATCTTATGCATGGATGTAAAAAAAATGCATATATCAGTTTAAAAAAATATGCATGCAATGATACAAATGATTGAGCAATTCTTTAAATTTCTCCAATTTAGTACGACTACTAAGTACAAAATGCTGTGACCAAAGTTCCAAAAGGAATATTTTGCTCTTATTAACCAAATATACTACACGTAAGAAGAGGATAATAATCTTTCGAATCGGTAGTTTTACCTATATCTAAACAACAATTCATCTTACACAACCATTAAATAATTTTATTTCTTGTGATGTAAAAAGTTTACTTGCTTTCGGAAGATAGCATGAACAAAAATGAACAATTGCAAATTAATTGTTGACAGTTAGTTAGAAACCTGTAGAACAGACTTAGCACCAGCTCTTGCCACTTTAACACGACAATGAAATTTGGTCGTGCCTCACCACAGATGTCTCAACCTTTTTCTATTCACACGTCCACATCAGACTCAGCCCCCACACCGTCTCCCAAAGCAGATAAATAAACGTAAACCTTCACCAACACATTTCAGCTTCTAACAAATGAGTACACTGCTTTACTCAAAACAAGTTTAAATATTTAGGTTGTCCATTTCTATATGCAGGATTGCTACACGTATAGAAGTGCAGCGAGTTTGTACAATTAAAGAACGAGCCATTCATTAGCACAGATAAAAATGGTACAGTAGCACCAGCCTACAATGGCTGTGTGATGCCGAGTACCGTAAATCGTGGATTAAACGCCCATGGGCTTATGCAGTTAATTTGGCAAAAACAGGGGGAAGGGCTTTAAATCAACCTTATCAATTTTTTAACTTTCTGGATATCTTGTTACAGAAAATTCGAAGCTTTTGAACGATCCCTGAAAGACCAATTTTTCATCCTTTTAATTGCTGTGAAGAAGGGAGGAGGCTTAGGTGACAGATGCCCAGGCCTTGTGCAGGTGCTAGGAGCTAAAGGAAGACTCCACTATTACCATAGGGAGGGAGAAGGGCCAGTAAACATAGCAAGCAGTACCATCTTTATTCACATCATATAACTTTTAGATAATTTTTCGTAGAAAAACGACAATTTGAGGGGTGGGCTTTAACTCCACTTTCCATGATTTTGACTTTACAGCATTTTAGGGGGTGGGCTTTAGCTTCAACTGGGCTTTTAATACACGATTTACGGTATTCTTAACATCCTGGGTAGAAAGAATAGACAATTTAAAAAAAAGCTGACAAAATAAAATACAACGAAGGCACTGCATACTTGGTCCAAAATGTTTGCTCCGTGAATTACAGCTTACTTGACTTATTTATATCTTTGGTCAATCATACTTGACTGAGATCAATAGCTGTAACATAACTCACGGGTGAGATTAAGCAACGGGTTGCATTGCCATTAGATTACAAATGAATTTATGTCACAAACAAAATAATATAAGTGCAATAATACTTCGTACACTCTCGTTTAACTACATTAACTGTGAATAAAATTTAACTAAAACTCAGCCTTATCACAGTACAGATTAAAACAGGAGATAAAAAAGATTAAAAGAGGAGCTTTCGTCCGGAGTAAGGTTGGCCGATTTTATAATGGTACAGATATCGGCAACAAAACCGTATATTGTCTGCATGATAATGTCGCAAGTATCGCCTCCACAAAACTGCACCAACCTAGAAATAATAGATTTCAAAATAGATCTTGGTGGCATATTTTTTTTTACTCCTTTACTTGCTACGAAAAAGAAAAAATATATCCCGAGTGCAATGTTCGCTTTCTTTAGTAGCGTAGAATCAATGTCTTTATGCTCCTATTGCAGTCAGCTGCGATAGTGCTTCTTTCTCTGATAACTTAGGTGCTTTTTCTGTCCTATGGTGTAGTAAATAGTAACCCCAATTTTTTTGTGTGATATTATCTATGTGACATTTCTCCCTTGACATAACATACTCGAAAGTTTCAATTTCGCCCATCCTCAGCTCAGAGTTGAGAATAATCAGTAAGACGGAGAGAAAGCTCCTATTTTAATCTTATTATTTGTCACTGTGATAAAACAAAAGCTTTAATTTATACGCTTTCATTGTGATTTAAAAAAAACTACGCAATCCTGGTGTTGAGAGATGGTTACATCAATAATTTTAAGATTAGCATGCTCACCCACAACAAATTAAACCACCACTCTTAAAATATATTAGCAGTTGCACTTTTTCTCTCTTCAATGAAACATTGATGTGTTGAAAACTAACAACACGTGTATTTATTCGGCCAAAGACGTGTGTATATTTTTGTAAATCCTTGGTCAAATGTCCCTGAAATAATGCATTATTGAAAATTGTTCAAAGGCTTTAATAAATCAGTCCCATTTCACGACCTATAATCAACAAAACAAAGTACACAAAGGACACCAAACTCTAGTTCCACAGCTGGCTACTTCTTAAACCTGAGCATTCCAAACATTCACAATCAAAAAGACACCTCGTGCAAATTTAAAATTGGCAACAGACACTTATTTTCTAACTAGAGATCTTAAGGAAGACTAGTGACGAGATCCCCATCAAGCATCAACCGTCCTCTTAATCCAGATATCAGGAATGTCTGGAGATTTGTTAGGAATGATGACTTGCTCACGTTCCTCATCTGCAATCGTAGTAGAACTGGTTGCACCAGATACGTGTCGTGGACTAGGATCTATGGCACCTGTTGGTAAGCTAATCTTGCGTGGTGACTTGGATACTAGCGAAGACATACTCGGATCACACTCGGAAAAAGTCACTGATAAACTTCCTGATCTCTGGCGAGGAGATTTGGAATGTGCTGCTGTTTTGTGCTTAATATATTTGTGGCCTGCACTTCTTGGCCGTTCCGGTTTTGCATTCACGGTTGTTAAGGGCTCAAGTTCGTGGCTTTCATTAGCATTACTTGGGATGGGATAACCTGTGCTGGAGGTTGACAAAGTTGATTCAGATAGGGCGTAGTTGTACACATTCTTGTCAACGTAATTACTGGTAGAAGTTGAGGAACAGCAATCCACAGACGGGTATTTAAACTGGCCAAAACTATTCTCCGGGCCAATCAAACGTAACACAGATTGAAAGAAAAATGTTGCATAAATCCAGCTCACAGTCATAATAATCATCATAAATGTGCCAATTTGAATGTACCCAAGTACAGATGATGGAACCATCGAAACTCCTGCGACAAATGTAGTAAATGCAGCCATGGCAATAGGACTCCCCATTCGGGACAAAGAAAATATTACTGATGACTCACGGTCCTCCTCAGGTGATAATTTGTACACAACACCATAATGTAAAGTAAAGTCTACAGACAAACCAATAGCTACAGTAGCAGTGATAGACTCCAACACATTCATTTTCCAGCCAAGTAGCACTAATGATGCAACAGTTACAAATATTATGCTGGCAATGGTAAAAATGGCATATAAACTGATTAACAAATTGAGGGTGGTGATAAAGAGAACAATGAACGAGATGCCCATAGCAACACCGATAGCAACTACGGTGCCATATAACAAGCTCCGCTGAAGATCATAAAAACTCAAATAACTGGTAAACCAACCACTTTTCATCCCCTCAGGAGCAGTTGCCATCATTTGTGTTGTCCACGATTCAACCTCGGTGAAAAACTTGTGCATCTCAGTGTACGAAACACTGAAAGAGTGGCAGCTGTCATATTCCACGACAAGGGCTTTTACCAATCCCGATTCTTTTGAAAATCGAGGTCCGGCCACACCGGGTATATTATACGCAGCACGAGTTTCATATAAGGATTTGACAGCTTGATGAATGCACTTATTAAACACTATTTCTGGGTATGGAAATCGTGATGCTTCACAGCAAGGAGAGCGATCATGTTCGGGATCCACGCATCGCCGTTCCATCCACGACTTGAAGGTCTCAATGAAGCAGTTTGGAAGAAGAGGGCCAATTGTTGATTGGTAAAAGCTTTGGTTACGCAGCTGTCGACAAAAATTAAGCAGCCAAGACTGTGATTCAGGCTTGGCAACATTAAAGCTTTCGTCAAAGACGAGAGATCCTTTGTCAACTGGATCCATGTAATCGCCGTTGTCAACTGCCTTAATTCCCCACACAATCTGTAGAGGAAGCTTGGAAATAATATCAACTTTTTGCACTTTTTCAAACCAAAATAAATCTTTGAATTCTAAATCATACTTTTCGAAGGGATGATCCGAAGAAAGTATTTGGAATTCTGATGAATCTGGTAGCCTCAGTTTTGGATAATAAAACACCACCACCATACCACACACTGCCACTCCTGTCAAAGAACTAATCCACAAGTAACGAGGCTTTATCACAATGCATGGCAGTATCTTTTCAAAAAATATGCGAGCCCAATCCGTAAAATGGTAGTGAAGTTTCCACAGAGCATTGCACAGTTTAGAACAGTACGGATATCGCTGAAGCTGAGGTGCGTATAATCCAAAAGGTGGTATGCAAATGCAGGAGTTCCAAGAGCACCATTTTTCAGCGATGACAATGGTTGCGGGAAGCCAAGTCACCATGAGCAAAAAGTTGGCAAGCACTGTTGTGCCTGCAAAGACGCTGCAAAAGAAAATAAGAACAGACATTGGGAAAAATGCGCAGTCAGTTTTTTTTCTTTTTTAGTTAAGCAAACGCTTGTAGTTTGATTTACTCCTCCTACCCAATGAGTGTAAAGCTAGTTTTATCCCTAACAACTAAGTAAAATGAAAGCACGTTACATGCTCCTTACTGGGTTATATACAGGTTTTGGAGCATATTAACTCTATATGCTCAAAATAAGTATGTTCAGGACTTGACAGGCCTGACCACTTTATATAACACCAGATTTCATATATTCGGATAGGAGGGGAAGAAGACATGGTTTTTATTCCACCAAAACTTGTGTTAAAATGAAGTGTGCATTACCTATAGTTCTTGACAGGATGTGGTGGGTCACCGACAGTGGCGCAACTACGTCATGTTGCGCCCCCTGCAAAATTCCAGTGTGTGCCCCCTCACCCAGGAACCCACAAACAAACTTACGACAAACTGAACACGTGTATTTTAATATTAAAATTTTTAAATTTAACTTTTACTTACACATGTACAACTTGCATTACAACTTGTGGTTGTGTTTACAACTCTTTTCATCAAACTTTTATTTCTGCAAATATCTTAACTTTTTCTTCTAATTTATTTGCCTAGCTTGTGGCACTCTACGCTTAATATTGCCAGCCCCTTGAACCGCTCTTCCGACATAGTACTCCCGAGGTAATTCTTGATGATTTTTAGTTTCAAAAACTATCGTTCTGCCGAGCAAGAGTTACTGAAAGCGTAAGAAACAATACTACTCAGTATTAAAATGGCCCCATATTGCTCTAACGTGGCACTATCACTGATTGAAAGTCTGCAGAATCTGGCAAAATCTAGCACTCTCTAGTACTATCTATCAGTTGCTTGCACCAAGCGAAGGAATGCACAACGGTATTTCTTTTAACGAAACAAACAAGCCACGACCTCCTAAATTCTAGACTGAAAATTGGGTGCGTCCTCGTGCACCTGGGAGCAACCTGTAAAGGTTAACAATATCACTGCCGCTATACGGGGCCATGATATTTTCGTTCGGTTTTCAATCAGTGATAGTGCCACTTCAAAGGAAGCAACCAACCAACAGACAATACAACCAACAGAAAATTTCCGTTTCTTTTACATGTTCAGTGACTACTAAAATGTTATTGCTAATGTTAATTTATTATTTCATTGCTTGTGAATTAACTCGAAGTTTTAACAACTTTGTGAGTCATAGTTACAAACAAATCAGAATATTAATTATCAGTATTACAACACGAACAGCATTAGTATTTAACTATTTATTACAATTACTGTAATGTTTAAAAAAAATCTAATCTATTGCAGTAATTCAGCTGAACGCCACAGATATACACGATTTCCCCATCTTTCTGATATTTTGGCTCATCATCATCAGCATGTAGTGTTCAGCACCTAACAAAAACTGATGGAGTTGCTAACCTTTGCTCAGATAATGTGATAGATGTTTGATTTAATACAACAGTTGACGCCAACAATACGATGCGGAACACCAATAAAATAATATGTACCGACTATGTAACTAACTTGATGGGCGAAGTGCTAGCACGCTTCTAGATGTTGTGTACTATCGTGCAAGCGTCTTACAATTCTCTCTCACAAAATAATGCTTTCTTTCGGGGGACATTTTTTCTGGCTGGCCATTCTCTCTCTGATCGACATATTGGGATATATTGACTAGATGGCGTTTGCGATTAACTTTTAATTCCAAAATGGTCGCTATCACTAGCTTTTCGGCCGCTAAAATTTAATTTAAAAAAATGACGCGGGCGCGCGGTGTTTTTTGTTTTTGTTTTTAATTTATTCACGATTTTTCAGGTGTGAGCGATGGCTTTAATTTTTTATCAAACAAAACAACTCTAGGAGCTTATATTTTGTTGAGGAGTGTAATATCAATGTTTTAGTACAAAGTTAAGCCATGTTGAGAAATGAAATGTTGCAGCTTCGGTAAAATTCTTTTCTTTAGATCCAATTTTTTAGTTGTGACACGCTTATGATTCGTTTCTAACCCATCATTTAAATGGAACTTGGACTCAAGAAGTCATCAGCTCCAGGAAGTGTTTGGTGAGAGCGTTGTTACATGATTGGAAAGATTTTTTTTACTATCGCTTAAACATTTCATGCGCTAAGAAAAAAAAAACATGAGTGCGTTCCTGAGAACCACGTCATTAACTTTTAATGGCCATAAGTTTTAACGATAATGATTCAAGTTATATCAAGCATCCATTCACTCACAGAAGCGGGCTTAGTTTCGTTAGCAGATCAGTCAAGGTCAAGTCATTCAAATCATGCGATACGTTCTTAAAATTCATATCCGTATGGTGCGACGTCAACCACAATTCGAAGACACGTATAGTTAAAGGCACATAAATCCCTCCGTTCTGGCCGCTTTACTCTGCGTCACCTACGCTAAAATATAGTTCAAACGACCGCAGCACGCATTGCTCTACGACGCTAGTCATACTCATTTTGGGGCCGCTGCAACGTGACACATCGTACGACCAAGTCGCAAACTTGAGCGAAGGATTAATTATCCCTCCTCCAGGGCCGCAGTTTGCCAGCGATGTGGCGGGAGTTATATACCGCTCAGACCGAGCCGTTTAAAACAAGCCTAATAACATTCACGCGCCACTACTGACATCTGCATCGTACCCTTATACCAGCAAATGAAAGGTAAATCAGTTTATATAAAACTATTTCCGGTAATGTATCGAGTGAAACTGTTAAAATATACCGGAGGGAGTTATGTGCCTTTAACGTCTACTTTTTAAACATGTTATGTTTCTGGAAGCGCACCACTCCATACATTCCTAACGGTTAGCTGAAAGATTTAATTTAACTGTAAAGGTTAGATGACTAAGATGACAGTTTATCCAAATTTAGAACACGTGCTCAAATTATTAATATATTTTTAATACAGTTAATGTAAATATTAAATACACAGTTTCAGTAATCTTTCTGTTTTATAGTAGAATTTTTTCTATTTCATCTGTGCCCCAGCTCCTCTGCGCCCCCTGCGGCTGCAGGTGCTGCAGCATTGTAGTTACGCCACTGGTCACCGACTTAGTCTATTGCTTCATGGCAGATTGTAAAAAAGAAAATATGCTAATTAAGCTTTTTAACTACCAATTAGTGGCTTTAAATCGGTGGGGTAATTACCCGTTGGTGACAGTGAATAATCGATCGGTGAGTGATGTATAAAGTATAAAGCACTTAAATAGTGCAGTAGGCTTAAAGGCACATCCCGCCTGCTTTAAGTATTTAAAAATACTTTAAAATCAGCGGAGATCCTGCCAAGAAAAAGTAAACCTCGCCATTCAGTTCTTGAATCTATGTAATCTGGCTAAAGCCGTCTGGTGTAACATAACACAGCAAGTTCCGTTTTCCTTTATCACATGTTTGGCAACCATAGTAGCATTGCACCTGACCCTACTATGCCAACTTTAGAGTGATCACTGGAAAAGGTAAGATTACCTTGACCACGTCCATCCTTCCACTAGTTGAAGTATGTTGATATGGAAACCACCTACTGTCCAGACGTCTGCCTCCTAATTATTGCAATCCCCGTACATACTCCCAGTTGACACTAGAGCCGTCCATGCACATAGGGGACTGTGTAATGGTAAGACATAAACTGGAACACTGCTGTAAAATTTGTCCTACCAGGGTCACTACAAGTCCTGTTTGAGCATATTCCAAAGGAAAGTGAAATGGCCAGTCTAAATGAAATGGACTGTCTAAAAAATGTTCCCTATGCTCTTCAAGGTTTAAAACCAACCAAAAATTCTTTGTCTTTGATAATTTTCCATGTTTTCAGAAAATCCTTGTCAACATGCCATCATCCTTTAAATCCAAGGGTTCGTTGTTTTTCACATTGCTTCCCTTTCAAGATGTGTCTGTATTCCTTTGCCAGGGCTGGTGCCTGTAGAGTTAGCAAACGGTACTGAGCAGGAACTGCCCATACTGGTGGCTGGCACAACAGAGGAGATAAACAGCTCTGTCCCCACTAATTCTATATACACCAGTCATCTAGTATTTCGTGTCCTGCTGATACGTGTTTTGCTACCATTCCCAAGGGAGTTCATAAACAAAGTTACAGTAGTTTATCTATCCTGACCGAGTGCCAACAATGGGTGAATCACTAATTTCAGTGCAAGGACCCAGTATTATGGCTGCGGGTCCTGGACTAAGAATAGGGCTTCCAGGTTCTAGTGACCTTCCCTGGTACCCATGCCAGTGACCCAGACAGATCGAAGATGTCAGTATTTTTAATACCTAGTACGGCAGCAAATACAGGGAGTCCGAAAAGTCCCAGAACACCCTCACAAGTTTTTAAAGGGGTTGAAAGAAAATAGTGAAACTCTGGCAATGTAAGTTTGGTTAAAGGATCTACCTTTTCATACAACAGGCATTACGCCTGCCCACCTTGGAGGGCCCCAACGCAGAAATTTCCAATGGAATGGGGGGTAAAGGAATACCTTATTTGAAAGGTCTTAATTAGGCGAGTAAAGTGCCGCAACGATAAATTTGATACGATGAGCCCATCCAAAATGGCAGCCGGTCAAACATCAGAAATTTTCTCTGCATTCGTATGTCTTACTCAGGCCAAAGACGTCATAAAGGGACGTAGATGGCAGCAAACTGCTTCGTTCAATTTAGGTGGAACACACCTACGTCTTTTGTTGTTTGAAACCCAGAGTGTGGGACTTAGTGCCCACACGCTGGGCTTCAAACCGCAAATGACGTGGATGTAATCCACCTAAATTGAACGAAGCATTTTGCTGCCATCTACGTCCCTTTACGACGTCTTTGACCTGAGTAAGACATAGGGATGCACAGAAAATTTCTAATGTTTGACTGGCTGCCATTTTGGATGGGCTTATTGTATCAAAGCTATCGTTGCGACACTTTTCTCGCCTAATTAAGATCTTTCACACAAGTTTACCCCCCATTCCATTAGAATTTTCTGCGTTGGGGCACCGGGGGCCCCCAAAGGGGGCGGGGAGGCGTAATGCCAGTTGTACGAAACGGTAGATCCTTTAACGAAACTTACATTGCCAGAGTTTCACTATTTTCTTTCACCCTCTTAAAAACTTGTGAGGGTGTTCTGGGACTTTTGGGACACCGTGTATGCATTAGCACTCTGACCAAAGTAACTGCAGTGAAATTTGTGAAATAGTAACTGAGTGAGAAGACCCCCTGATGATTTCTGTCAAGTTTGGTAGCAGTCTCACAGAAATGTATTCAGATGATACAAGCAAAAAAACGTGCAGACAACACAACGGCAGTTCATCAACATCATGGGCCTCAACCAGTTTTGCGGTGGAACAATTTACGCACATGAGAAACATGACGCTGTGTACTGTCAACAATTTTGGTGCACGAGAGCTGTCTTTACTGCCGCGCAATGATACTTGGACGCACGGAAAGAACAGTGTCAAGCAGTGAAATGTTGATTCGTTGTTGAGAATCAAAATGAAAAGATCCAGGATTCTGCTTAAATCTTGCAGTTTAAAATAAAATGAGACTAAATCATTAATTTTGAGGCCTCAGGATCCCAAAATTGGGCGGCTGACATGATTAAATAACTTATTTTATTTCTTAAATGCGAGCTATATGACCGCAGTTGAATTGTTTCAAAATAGAAAGCAACAATAGGCTCTTTGTGGCCTCGACTACTTCCGGCAACAATAAAAACAAAATATGAGAGAGAAAATTAGCAAACAATATTTAGCACAGGGCGCCATCTATTGTCGCCAATGGAAAGCTATAGTGAAAGTAACAAGTTCAGATGCGATGGAAAGCTTTAGTGTGAGCATGGGGCAACACCGGAAAGTTATAGTGCGAGCACGTAATTGGGCAAAATGAAGCTACAATGGAAGTCATGGGATGTCCTGTTATGCGTAATAATAGAAAACTGGTCTTGGATAGGTTACTAGTATTGAAATAAATGGGTTGGGGTGGTGGGACTGGGAAAAAGGGGTGCACTAAACATTATACCCTATACAATTTAACCCGTTGTGCGAAGCAGATCGAAGATGATTAAGGACTGTTACTGTTGCAGAAGGTTGAGATATAAGGGAATATTTGACAGGAGGTGATGGAGCTGGCAAATGGAGAAAACTTATTGTTTTCTGCTCATCTCCATCTTCATGTCCCACAAACGAAGATAAGGTTCTTTGGGATGACCACTGTCCTTGAACGCATCCACCACCCGTGAACTGACGTTTGCACTCGTGCCGGAATTGGCCGGAATTATGTCAAAAGGACGCTGTGACGACCCCCACACCGCCTGTCAAAATCTTCGCCGCTGTGACTACCTTCTCGATCTGTGCAAGATCTGCTTCATCATCCCTAATAAAGACTGGCCTTTCATAGAGAAGAATAATCTTAAATCAGCCAAGAGATCGGCTCAAATGAAAAGAAAAAAAGGAACTTACACTTGGAACTTGAAGAAAGAGTTGAAGAGGAAGAGAGTGACTTGACCGGCAAAACGTTGGACGGAGCAACGGCAAGGTCTTTGCCCAGGGTGAGTAGAATGATGAAGGCGACATCCATTTGAAGTTCATCATTCCACCCACCCCGAGCAAAGACCTTACCGTTGCTCCGTCCAACGTTTTGCTGGCCAAATCACCCTCTTCCTCTTCAACTCTTTCTTCACATGGATTCTCCTCATCTTCACTCTCCTCTTCGAAGAGGTTGAAATCCTCTGCTCCCATCACCTCCACAATCACAAACTCTGGGCAGATCTTGGCCGTGATACAGCTTTCCTCTTCAGTTCCTCCCCCGTGCGTCGCTCCTGCCACTATTTCTTCCACCTCCGGACAATGACCCCTGCTCCACCTTGTGCCTTCACGGCCCCAGTGCATCTGAACCCGCCTTCGTCCTCAAATTTTCCAACTCCTTCGACTCCCCTTGGGACATCTCAACCACACAATCAGTCATCCTTCTTCACGTTTGGTTTAGACTGTCCTAACTCGTCTCCTGGCTAAATTCTGTCCTCGCCTCCAAATTTTGGTAATCCGGCGGTTCTCTCCTCTTCCATCAAGAAGAAACATTTTCTTTCCAACAGCTGTCTGAGCAGATGGAAGAAAAACATTGTCCCCATCGCTTCTTTAATCCAGAAACAATCTGCCAACAACATCTCCGTCAATCAAACGGTTGAATCTGTCAAAGCCAACCTTACTGAAGCGTCGCCAAACTCCGGACCAAACTTCATCGGCTGACGTCCACATGCGCAAATTGTCTCCGCTTCCACTCTCCACCAAGCGTAAACCGACTTCGGCGGCACTGCTCTCTGCGTCCCGCAGACCTTTCCGCATCCATCGCAGCCAACCACCACGATGTCCCATCAAGAACCCCCCCCCCCCCCCATAGGCTCCTCCCTTCTGACGTCAAGAAGGCTGCAGATTCGTCCCTTAGCCCTCGATTTCCGCCGCTTCACACTCAAGTGCTCCTCGGCTCAACCCCCCACCTCCGGACTTTCAACACGACTCTGTGACCTGGAACTCGATTGACTGCTACGGCACCCGAAAAATACATTGCTCGCCAAATCTATTAATGGGACTAAGCCGATTTCTTCCTTCCTTGCAGAGAAGAAATGAGGAAGTCGTCCTTAATCAAAACCAGAATGCTTCCTTGCCTTTCTTGCAGATCCAGGGCAAAGAGATATGCTTTCAGTTTTCACACCCGCCCTTCATTTCGAATCATCCTCTCTTCACACTCTCTACCCTTTCTTCGTACGGAACGGAGGCTCCTCTCTTTGGACGTTTCCACCTCATCGCAGTGTGGCTTCCACTGAAGATGAAGACCCCTCGTTCCCAACCCCTCATCGGGATCTCTCCCTCCATGGATCCTCCATTGTTCTAAGGTAATCCCTGTTTTCGGTCATGGATTGAACTTACACTTCATTCCATTTCTTTCCATTTCCCTAACCGCAGCAAGCCTTGTACATAACTTTCTGCAGAGTCTTCGTCTCTATGGGGCTAGCTTGCAACCCTGGGGAACCCTTCATGTGGTGCCCCTGCAAGTGCAACCTGCAAGTGCAAATATTAACAGGTAGTGGATATTTTCGAAACTGCAACTAGACAGCCGAATTTTACTGGGTGCTGGGGAACTTGGTTTTTGTTGCCTGAAACGAAAATATAAACTACCTGTATCCACTGTACCTCCTCTTGAGTCACCACCTGACACATTGAGAGGAAATGAGATGGCTGGCAATTGCGTCCATGCCATTTCAAGAGGGTCTCTTCTCTCGCGTAGGTGTGTCAACAAGCTGGGTATCTCGGAACAGTGAAAAAAATCTCCAGGGAAGAAAAGCATTATAGAAACTGAATGAAAAATTTACAGGTAAACGAATATTTTCGTTTTAGGCAATAGAAACCAATATTGACTAACAGCACCCGGTAAAATTTGGCATTACAAGGTCCCATTGAACTGCTCTCACAGCTTGTGCCTAGCTTGAAATTGAAACGTTCAGGAAGAATTTTTCAGATTTGTGAGATGTGTTCCTGTATGTATTGAACATTGTATGTAGTGAAATGAATGGGTTGGGGTGGAAGGACTGGGAAAAAGGGGCGCACTAAAACATCATACCCTATACAGTTTAACCCGTTGTGCGAAGCAGATCGAAGTTGATTAAGGACTGTTACTGTTGCAGAAGGTTGAGATGTAAGGGAATATTTGACAGGAGGTGATGGAGCTGGCAAATGGAGAAAACAAGTAATTCAGAGGAACATGAAGGAAAAATGGTTAATCGGCCCCCAAATCAAAAGGTTTGAATGTAGCAAACAATATCGAGACAACCAACTGCAAGACAGTTCGCTGCTTTTTAATTTGACGTGTGACACACGGGTGCAAAAAACGGGTGGAGGCGATTTACGTCAGCGACTCTCCTCAAAAGCCAGACACATATGTTCAATTGATCTGGCGAAATTCAAGTATGTGGGTGGGTCACTTGTAGTGCGCAAGTACAAAAGGTATAATGCTCTACAGAAAATACATAAGATGTTTGAAGTATGATAACCTCTAACGACGTCCTTAAGCGAAAAACCGTCACCCTATAGTATACGATCTGTGGATGACGTCAGCCAAATGTCATCGTAAAGGTGTGCGCTCATACGAAAAATTGCGGCGTGTAACTGCGCATTTCGGCAAGTCGGCTCTTCAAATTGCGGTCGGTTAAAGACTATGCGTGGATATCGAGATGGCTCCTCTCTTATCGCGAGTACAATACAAAGTGAGTCGTCACTTACCTTTAACGGTAATCTAGATGATACACTGAATTTTAACGGTGGAATCTGGACGGTACATTCAATGCGAGGCCCGCATAGCCTCGCTGCTTTCCAGGTGCGACATATTACAGTATTTATTACGCTTATTTGCGGTGTTGTTTCTTACTGAACGAGTGAACAAAGCGAATGATGTCCTATATTCACAGTGGCGGACTGGCCAGGGAGGGAAGGGCGAAATATTCCTCCTGGTCTCTAATTCTCTGATTTTTTTTTTAAATCCGTAACAGGAAGACTCGCGCAAGTTTTATTGGTTCGATATTATTTTTACCAACAGATTTAAAATTACAAATAATAATAATAAAGTTGAAATATATTGCTATGGTCAATACAGTGAAAACACCGAGTCGTCATAAAAACAACACCAAAAAGTTTGCTTAAATTCACTTCAAGGACACCTACTTCGTCCTGCAAATTTTCGACATCCCTCAGATGACTTCTTCGGGCCTTGAGGATGTTCGGACTTTGAACTACATCTTTCTTTCTGACCACTTGTGCATTCGAACTCGTTCTGACCACTTTAGCATTTGAATTTGGCCGCCCTCGTAGCCTCCTGTATTGATCAGCCTGCACGCGATTCCCCCCACCAAGTTGCCATTGACGATCACACTGTTCACTGAGGTATCTGCCTACCAGTTGAGCAACTCTAGGGTACGCATGGCCCTGGATGTTCATTAGAGGCACTCCTTTCTTTTCATGTTGCTGGATTGCCAGAGATTCCAAACATCTGAGGTGGGGATCACGGATCGAGTTTGACCTAAGAAGAATGCAGCAGAGACTGCGATGCAGTGTACATAGGAGAGACCAGGAAAGGTATTCGTACTAGGGTTGCTCAACATATGGCCAATGTGAGAAATAAGAAAGATGACAACGACATCGCAGTCCACTGCAAATCTATGAATCATGAAGCGGACTGGAAGACGACGTGCACTCTTCTTAGGTCAAATTCGATCCGTGATCCCCACCTCAGATGTTTGGAATCTCTGGCAATCCAGCAACATGAAAAGCAAGGAGTGCCTCTAATGAACATCCAGGGCCTTGCGTACCCTAGAGTTGCTCAACTGGTAGGCAGAGACCTTAGTGAACAGTTTGATCGTCAATGGCAACTTGTTGAGGGAAATCGCGTGCAGGCTGACCAATACAGGAGGTTACGAGGGCGGCCAAATTCAAATGCTAAAGTGGTCAGAACGAGTTCGAATGCACAAGTGGTCAGACAGAAAGATGTAGTTCAAAGTCCGAACATCCTCAAGGCCTGAAGAATATATCTGAGGGATGTCGAAAATTTGCAGGACGAAGTAGGTGTCCTTGGGGTGAATTTAAGCGAACTTTTTTGTGTTCTTTTTATGATAATGATAAAGATAATTATAAAATGCTAGTAAAACAAGTACTTTGTATTAAGTAACCTAACAAAAATTGGCCACATGACATTGCAGTGTTATATTCAATGTGGATTTGTGGAATTTGTCACAATTTTCGTGTGAATATTTTAACTTTTGTTAATACACCTAAAATGTGTAAATAAATTTAAAGTAGTCAACCTGACGTACCCTCAGCGCAATATGCTTCCCCGCGCAATATGATTCCCCCCCCCCCCCCAAAATTACCTGCTGAATTTACTGAAAATATGGTGTTCGAAGATTTAAATAATGTAAACGTCCGATGAACAAGAACAAAGGGAACGGTAAACTGTAAAATAACGAAGCTTTCAGTTGGTTTGTTTTTTTGTAAGAAAACCAATATCAGCGTCCGATGAAAACTTATCTGGTCAGTGATTGCATCGCCGCACACAAGAATCTGGCTCATTTGCCGTATCATAGTTACAAAAGTCACGAGACAATTTTTTTTAAAGTATAATGTGAATTATAGTAGATATTCTTCAGTACACCACGCATTCAGATTTTTTAGTAGTGTCCTGTTGGTATGTCTGCCGTTACAACTGTTACATCAATTACACATTTTTCTTTATTCTGCCAGACAACACGTCGAATTACTAATGCAGTGTAGTGCTACGTGGTATGTGTGCTACGCTATGCTTGCTGCATGCTGTTTGTGCTGTGTGTGCTTCAACGTGTGCTTGCTACAGTGACCTGTTATCTAGCGTTATTTCAATGACAACATTGCACTACAACAATGATTCTGATTAACTAACAGTTTGCAGAAGGGCAGAATTAGAGCACAAAACATCACAAAATGTGTATCGCAAATGTTCAATACATACAGGAACACATCTCACAAATCCGAAAAATTCTTCCTGAACGTTTCAATTTCAAGCTAGGCACAAGCTGTGAAAGCAGTACAATGGGACCTTGAAACACCACATTTTACCGGGTGCTGCTAGTCAGTATTGGTTTCTATTGCCTGAAACGAAAATATTCGTTTACCTGTAAATTTTTCATTCAGTTTCTATAATGCTCTTCTTCCCTGGAGATTTTTTTCACTGTTCCGAGATACCCAGCTCGTTGACCCATCTGCGCGAGAGAAGAGACCCTCCTGAAATGGCATGGACGCAATTGCCAGCCATCCCATTTCCTCTCAATATGTCAAGTGGTGACTCAAGAGGAGGTACAGTGGGTACAGGTAGTTTATATTTTCGTTTCAAGCAATAGAAACCAAATTTTGACGGCAGCACCCGGTAAAATTCGGCTTTCTAGTTGCTATTTCGAAAATATCCACTACCTGTTAATATTTGCACTTGCAGGTTGACTTCGTAACAAGAGATGGATGGCACCACATAATCTCCAGGGTTGCAAGCTAGCCCCATAGAGACGAAGACTCTGCAGAAAATTATGTGCAAGGCTTGCTAGGGATGGGAAATGGGAAGACAGTGAGATGAAGTGTAAGTTCAATCCATGACCGAAAACAAGGCTTACCTTGAGAACAATGGAGGATCCAAGGAGGGAGAGATCCCAATGAGGGGTTGGGAACGAGAGGTCTTCATCTTCAGAGGAGGCCACACTGCGATGAGGTGGAAACGTCCAAAGAGAGGAGCCTCCGTTCCAAACGAAGAAAGGGTAGAGAGTGTGAAGAGAGGATGATTCGAAATGAAGGGCGGGTGTTAAAACTAAAAGCATATGCCTTTGCCCTGGATCTGCAAGAAAGGCAAGGGAGCATTCTGGTTTTGGTTAAGTATAACTTCCTCATTTTTCTCTGCAAGTGAGGAAGAAGTTGTCATTGTCCCATTGCCAGATTTGGCGAGCAATGTATTTTTCGGGTGCCGTAGCAGTCAATCCAGTCCCAGGTCACATAGTTGTGTTGAAAGTCCGGAGGTAGAGGGTTGAGCCGAGGAGCACTTGAGTGTGAAGCGGCGGAAACCTGACGGCTAAGGGACGAATTGGCAGCCTTCTTGACGTCAGAATGGAGGAGCCAATGGTGGCGTGGGGGGGTTTCCTTGATGAGACATCGTGGTGGTTGGGGGCAATGGATGCGGAACGGTCTGCGGGACGCAGATAGCAGTGCCGCCAAAGTCGGTTTACGCTTGGAGGAGAGAGGAAGGGGAGACAATTTGCGCATGTGGGCGTCAGCAGATGAAGTTTGACCCAGAGTTTGGCGACGCTTCAGTAAGGTTGGCTTTGACAGATTCAACCGATTGATTTACGGAGATGATGTTGGCAGATTGTTTTGGATGCAAGAAGCGATGGGGAGAATGTTTTTCTTCAGTCTGCTCAGACAGCTGTTGGAAAGAAAAAGTTT
This sequence comes from Lithobius niger, assembly GCA_023313725.1. Taxonomy (NCBI): domain Eukaryota; kingdom Metazoa; phylum Arthropoda; class Chilopoda; order Lithobiomorpha; family Lithobiidae; genus Lithobius; species Lithobius niger. Next base: position 45,737 of record JAHWFP010229355.1, on the reverse strand, counting down.
CTTCTTGACAGAAGAGAAAGGAACCGTCGGATTTACCAAAATTTGGCCAGGAGATGAGTTAGGACAGTCTAAGCCAAACGTGGAGGAGGATGACTGATTGTGTGGTTGAGATTTCTCAAGAGGAGCCGAAGGAGTTGGAAAATTTGAGGATGAAGGCGGGTTCAGATGCACTGGGGCAGTGATGGCACAACGTGGGGCAGGGGCCGTTATCCGGAGGTGGAAGGAATAGCGGCAGGAGCGACGCACGGGGGAGGAATCGAAGAGGAAAGTTGTGTCACGGCAAAGAACAGCCCAGAGTTTGTGATGGTGGAGGTGATGGGAGCAGAGGATTTCAACATCTTCGAAGAGGAGAGTGAAGATGAGGAGGATCCATCTGAAGAAAGAGTTGAAGAGGAAGAGGGTGATTTGGCCAGCAAGACATTGGACGGAGCAACGGAAGGCCTTTGCCCGGGGTGGATGGAATGATAAACTTCAGGTGGATATCGCGTTCATCTTTCCACTCATCCCGGGTAAAGACCTTGCAGTTGCTCCGTCCAATGTTTTGCCGGTCAGATCACTCTCTTCCTCTTCAACTCTTTCTTCAAGTTCAAGTTGAAGTTCCTTTTTTCTTTTTATTTGAGCCAATGTCTTTCTCTTGGCTGATTTTAGATCATTCTTCTCGATAAAAGGCCAGTCTATATTAGGGATGATGAAGCAGATCTTGCACAGATCGAGGAGGTAGCCACAGCGGCGAAGATTTTGACAGGCGGTGTGGGGGTCGTCATGGCGTAGTGCAAACGTCAGTTCACGGGCAGTGGAAGCGTTCAAGGACAGTGGTCATCCCAAAGAACCAGGGCCGTAGGAAGGGTAAGGTGAGCAAGGCACCCGCTTAGGGCGCCGCCTTTATGGGGGCGCCGTGCTGAATTCCTGTAAACCATGTAACCGTTAAAATGTGTTGTAATGCGCAAACACATTGTTTATCAATGGTATTACATACAAATTAAAGATAAAAGTTTATGTACGGGCACTTCACTGTTACGTTTTGCTTCTTAAAGCAAAGTCTTACGTCTCTCAAGGCGCAGACTGTCGCAGACTCGGTCATGTATGCACGCACTAGGCTGATGTATAATTTACTTAGTATTTAGTTATGTTAGCTTTAATATAACATTCGTGAAGAATTATTTTATTTTCTTCAAATAGACAGTCCCAGGGGTGGGGAGAGCTCAGTTTGTTCGCCTTTGGGGGCGGTAAGAAGTTGCTTCGCCTTGGGCGCCAAGGGCGCTTGCTACCGGTCCTGCAAAGAACCTCATCTTCATTTGGGGGACATGAAGATGGAGATGAGCAGAAAACAATACGAACAAAAGGCGAACAAAGGTGGGATTTCCTGCCTTGATGCATGGCCTGATGGGAGCTGAAAGGCGGTCAGCTTGTTAGTGGCGACGAGCAGCCGGAACAAGTGTCGAGACGACTCGACGACAGCTAAGTCGCGAGGAGTGGAAGGAACAGCCGGTCTTGAGCTTTTGGCGGAAAGTGGACCGAGGGGGAAAAAAAGCCCGACGACTTGCGCATGACCGTATGGGTAGCGAAGCAAAGGCCGGCACCGGCACAAGAGGTGAAGAGGGTGGTGATTGCCGGACAACAGGTAGAAGGGTTGATGGGGATTCCAATACCCTTAAAGCAACAGAAGAACAATGAGATCAGCAGGCAGAAGGCAGGCGGAGGGCAGGAAGAAGAACGGTACGAGCGACCGTTAGTTGAAGAGGTCTTCAAGTCTTTACGTGGGTCAACATCGAGATGAAAGCGAACGGAGAGAAGCAGTCGGAACAAACGACGCACCAGAGACGGCTCACGCCGAAATAGACGGTCCGACGGAGAAGCAGTAGCTTCAAGACAACATGTGAAAGATGGTTACGAAAGCATCGGGAGACGAGCGAAGCGGCAGAAGCGGAGCGGCCACGCCGTGGATAGAGAGTCCAAAGTTCAAACGCAAGAGCATCTTTCATGATGCAAGAGATGCAATGGGCCAGAAAGAAGAACTGTTAATAAGGAACAAGGACGGGTTTTGGAGCGGTGGAGAACAACGGGAGACTTGAGGGAAAAAGCGAAAGCATACCGGGTGCTGGAGGAAAAGAGATGGCTGGTAACTGCGTCCATGCCATTGCAGGGGATTCTGCGCTTCTCTCGCACGGATGGGTTGACGAGCTGGGTATTTCGGAACAGTGGAAAAAATCTCCAAGGAAGAAAAGCATTAGAGGAACTGAAAATGCAAAAATTTTCAGGTAGTGGATATTTTCGAAAAGGCAACTATAAAGTACACTAGTAGCACTTTTTTCTTGACAATTGCAAGACGAACTGGTGGAAGCTGCAAAGTTAGAAGTTCTCTAAGGTTAATGCATATTACTGCAAGTTTTGAAAAAAAAAGAATGTTGGTATCTATATATATAATTACACAAGACCCGCAAGCCATCGGTAGCAGCCATCGGCAGCGTAGCAGCAATCTGCATCTGCAGCAGCTGCATACGATGCCATCTATCGACGGAACGGCAAATTATAAGAGTAGCAGCCAAGCCCCGCTGAGATAGTAGCTGCGCCCGGAACGCAACGGCCAGCAGCGCGAACATACGATGCCATCTACCGACCGAACGACAAATTAAATGAGGGGGGGGGGGAAGCGAGACAGGAGGGCAAGGAAGGGGGGAGGGGGAGAGGAGCGAGACGACGCGGAATGAGCGAGCGAAGCGAGCGACTCCGCTAGTTACCTTTAAAATGGTAGTAGATGTTTTGTAAGAGAGGTTACGTGTATTATCGCTCAGACTCGCATAGAGTACAGTAACCACATTTTTTAAAGCAAGTATAGCCCAAATAATTTCTTGGCACATAACATATATTAACAAATGATAGTGTGGCAATATGTTTTTAATTTACATTCACTACAATACAAGCCATGCTACGTATGTTTGATAATACTGTATCAAGCGCTGCCAAACTTATCTTCTCCCAATGATATAGGAGTCTGAGAAGCTAGAAAATTCACTAAATTCCACAAGATTAATAGCAGTGCCATTATAAATTAAACTAGGGTGCTCAAGTCATCCACTATGAACAATTCTTGGTGCACGTGTTATGTATTTCAAACTTTCATCTAAAACAGTTTGTACTGGATGGCTAAACCTGGCATTACTAACACTTGCACCATGTGTTCGTTTCAGAGTTAAACTGAAAGGTGACTTGTCAGGAATCATTAACTTATTTGATGATTTTTTTTTTCATTTTAATTTAAGCACGGTATCTACTAAATTAATACTGTAAGCGCTCAAACATCAGCATCATCCGCATCAGCAACAATTAAATTTTATCATTACAATTAAAAGGAATGACTTTGTCATTCTTTGTGCACGTGTCATGTATTTCAAACTTTCGTCTTAGAAAACAGTTCATAGTGGATGGCTAAAATGAAAGACCCCGTGCTTCAGCTAGGCCCGATTGGTTTTAAACCAACTAAGCTACATTCTTAATTTCTAGGCCAGCTCCTAACGATAAAATAGCTTATTTGTTTCGTAGAAGTAGGCTTTCAGAGCTGAGCTGAATTGTTTTAAAGTAAGCATCAACAATCATTGCGTGCGGTAAATGAACAACAATTATAATTGCAACAATTATAACCGCAATGTGCCCCTTTTTTGTTGAGGATGTGGTACTGTCGGCATTCTGACTTTCGTTGCTGGAGCGGACTTATTTGCTTACTGAATGCTCGCTTTCTCAGTGATTGTTTTTTTTTTTCAGACTTCAATCAAACTTCATTGTGAATTTTCCGGGGCTACACCCAAATATCCGTGGGAATGTCCCGACTTTTCTGGCCAGGGAGGGGGAGAAAAGAGTAGGAGGGAGAGAAATCACATTACAGGGGGGAGGGTGGGGGTGGGATTCTCTCGAGGGAAACAACCGTGGGGGGGGGGGGAGATACATTAAAACCAAACACCAAACACCTCGGATGCCGGGGAGATACAGACCCCAGACTGAGGGAGCTGGGAGGGGCTGCAGTGGGGTGTTGTGGGACACGGAAGGGGCAGAGGTGTACAGGTGGGGGGGGGGGGGGGGGGAGAAATTGACAGCACCAGTTACTTTCCTAAGACGACAAAACACCGGAAGAAGCTAAGTTCGGAAAATTTAATCGTGCAGCATGCACGGGTCCAGCCAGTACATGTGTACAGTGAACTGTGGACTTCACACTTTAGTACACAAACGTTAGGCATATACCCTGATTCATGGTGTTTACTACAATCATACGGTACTAAAGCAGTAAAATGTTCTTCCCCATCACAATTGTTTGTGGTCTAAGCCTGAATGATTATAAGGCATTGATCATAAGGCATTGACGTTTTGTGGTGTATACCTTTTATGTTGTTATAATTCCTTTGTGCTATTAAGTTATTTAAGCTTTAATTAACAATCTGTTTACTTTCGAATGAGTTGTAGCTACTGTAGGCTTTCTCAACGTATACAGTTATCAATTTAAATAAAGAATAAATGCTTATCAGCTTCATTTATCAATTTGAAGCCTTTACTTCTTTTACAGACATTAACAATAGTTTTCAGAATGGGCCAAGTTTGATACCATTATTTTTATGTCACAGTACACCAGGAATGTTCTGGCCCGGCGGGCAACCGGGCACATGCCCGGTACGCCGCCGACTTTGTTGACTTGTGGCGCCGTTCAGAAAAAAACTTTTGTGCTTATTTTTTGTTTTTGGTCGAATTTGTTTTGCACTGAACACAAAACATTTTTTTGTCTTCCAATTTTTCGTTTCTTTTATGGAGCCTGGAGAAATTTCTAAATGAAAGCAAGAACAACCCCTTTTCGTCACCGTTTGTCCCTCTCCCATCTCTACCCCTCCTGTTTTGGTGTCGGAATTTGCAGCCACCTGGCTGACACACATGGCGCTGCACGGCGATTTCTCTGCTGAAGAATTACGTCGGAGACATTTTTTTTTGGGGGGGGGGGGGGGGAGGGTCGGGAGGCAAAGCATACGTATAGAAATCTCAAATTAAGCGCGTAAAACGAAGTACGGCGCCGAGTGATTAAATAACACTACAGGCACCACACACTGTGCAGCATCAATCAAATTTTTTTTAAGTCATCGTGCAACGCAAGTTTACTTAGAAGTAAAAAATTGCCAGTGTTATTTAAAATGCCATCATCTGTTGTGTACCGTGGTAATGTAAAAATTTTCTTGCCAATATAATGCTGCACGTTAGTTGCCAAAAACTCCTAAATCGTTCAGCTGTTTTTTTATGCCGTAAGTGGGCTTATGAAGCTTTTCCTACATTTTTTTTATTCAATTCACTGTCGAAGAGAAAAACTAGTTCAATTTAGCAAGGTGATTAGCAAACCGGGGGGATTCGAACAGGGATACCTCCAATCAGGACAAAAGACGAGAAAAATATCTAGAGTAAGATAAAATACATCCCGTAGCCATCTCTTACGATATTTGGTAGAGAATTTACTAAGGTTCTCTTTCTACTTCCTGATTAGACCTGGCATACTTCAACCAGATATGCTGAACTACCACATCACTCAGCAACCACGACCATAGTGTGCTCTTAGAACAGTTTCAAATATTTGTTTAATTTTTTTATTATTAACATGCGATGGCAGCTAAGAAAGTGGATTTAGAAAGTGGAAAAAGTGGGGAAAATAGACGGCTTTCATGGTACGGAATACTCCTTAACATGATGTTAAAACTACGTAAAAATCGATAATTTACAGCTACAAATTTTACAAATTTTGTTGCCGGCAGCTGGAGGGGGGGCTAACCCCCCAGATCCCCCTTTCGGCGCCGCTACATCTACTTTGCGCTGGTGCTGCTACGCCACCCCAGTACGCCCCTGCAGTACACCCAATATAGAAGAGCAGTGATTGTTAAATTAACATCCCAAGCTAAAAACATAAATGTGGAGGTTGTAGTTTCCTTACCTGAAACAACGGATTGCAGTTATGCTGCTAACATAGCTAGCATAAAAAGCAGCTGCCGTGGTTAAACTTGTCACAAACATGGACAATGTTGCGTGCTTCAGTGTATCATTCACTAATTTGACAAGGGTACCATTATTCTTCTCAGATTTGGCACACGCCCATACCTTACAATAAATGAAGGCATCATCAGCACCAATACCTAAAAAAAAGATAAGTTCTTTATTGCAGAAAACTTTGGCAGGAACAGGAACCAAGAACAAGAGCCCTTCTCGAGGTTGCTCTCAAAGTCTGAATGCAACAAAGCAACCTCCTTGTTGTTTTGTTGCATCTGGACTGTCTCAGACTTCACGAGCAACCTTGAGATGGGGTCGTACTTTAATGACAGCCAAAATTATTGTTTTTTTTTTTTAACATCATTCCTCAACAGGAAGACATCAGTGGGTTGACTACGTCAAAAAGTCAAGTCAAAAAGTTCTTTACTAAAACTCTACAATTAACACCTTTAATTTCTGGATATACTACTAGTAGATGTACGTGTACATTCTACAGCACCAAGAAATGAACTTCGGGTGGTATTTTTTAGCACTAGGGCTGCTTCCACGCACCACGACGGTCTTCTTTAAAATGAAGAAACACATGATGGATCGTCTGCAGTGAAACTCTGTGCCCACATGGTACCTTTTATAAAAAGTTTGCAATAAAACTAACTATTTTGATGGTGCTAGTGAAGAAATGCGGTGCTTGTCCCAAATATTTATGTCAGTAACACGGATTTGATCGATTAATGGCCAACGTTTTCACTGTAAGATTTACCTTGTCATGTAATCAATATCTCCTTTCGTCTTTTATGTTCAAGTTGTACTTGTCACAATTGAGTTAAATGTATAATCACTTTAGTAAGATGCTTTAGTGAACCTTCGGCTGGTGCTGAAATTCGAACTGCCATTGCAGTACGAACATTTCGTTGTATACTTGAATTTAATAGATAGAACTTAGGTCAGTAGCAAATGTCACTTATCTTCTGATTGTTTTGAGCTCTCACGTGTATTCTGAAGTTAAAAACTTCACTTTCTAACTTTGGTCCATTAGCATAGGCATTGGCACTTTGGAATGTTTGGAATTTGACTCTTGTTCTCGCATGGTTGGGCCTGGATCCAGTACGGTGAACCCCGGAAACAGTATGGCACTGACGGATGCACAAGTGTATGTTCAGTTGGTAATTACCGGTGCACACGATCAGAAAATGTGGTTTGTACTCATTTGATTTCTGTAGACGATGATTGACAGGGAGACTATGCCAGTAATTGGAAAGGTGTCTCGCAGTCATAAATAATTTCGGTACGTAGATTTCTGCAGAATGGGTGCAATGATCATATTTGGAATTATGGTAAACTACAAAAGTAGCGGATCGTTAAATTTTTTTTATTTATTTTAGGCTTCTAATTGAGCAGTGCTTAAATTAAACAAGCTCTCCTGTTTGTACAGGAATGAAGTTTTGTGATTCCTGTAAAAACTATCCAGTAATTTTAACAGTAACACTTCAGTTTGGCTTGGGTCATGTTTTAATTTTCATTTCACAGTTGTGAAATTGTAATCTAAATTGCAAATAATGATTTAGCTCATCAAATGGTTCTAATTAATCTTGCAGATTTATACTTCATCGTTTTATGATTTCTTTCAAACCATATTTTGAACTGTATTTAAATTAATTTTCCCATTGGTGGCAGTGAATACAGTTTTTCGTTCGGAAACAACGAGCTTTATTTTTAATTCTATGCAACAGTAAACTTGGGAAGAGAAACTGACTCGTTATTTTGCAACCACAGACAATTTTAGCTAGAATCTAAAGCTAAATACTAGTCTACTGTCAGTTATTAAATAAGGGGTGTTGCTCATGCAGTACAACTGCGAACCACGCTGTTACAGGCGGTATCTTTTAGTCAAAACACACATTGTAACTACAGTTTTTATACCCTCCGCCCAATTCAGCATGTTGGATATATTCGGCCTTGCAGGTTAGTGGTTTCGCTTAATCTCCATACTTAGGCCAAACAATGCTCCCCTCTAACATGCTACCTAGGTTTAAACTTCTGGTGCCATCGTTGATAGTAACGTGTGCAAACTGTTACCCACAGTTTGCAAAAGGAAAGCAAAATGTGCCCTCGGTCAGATTAGACAAACTATTTCTTCAATGTTCATATCTTCCATATACTATATTGTTGCATTTGTCCGACCCATCTTGATTTCTGTGTACAGACTTGGGCCCCATACTTAGCCAAAGATAAGATTGTTCTTGAAGCAGTCCAAAGACGTACCACCAAACTGGTTTTTAAGGTACGTAACCTTCCTTATCAAGAGAGCCTGCACCAGATGAATTTACAAGATCTTGAAACCTGCAGGCTTCAATGTGATATCTTAGATACACACCTTCAAAATCGTGAATAATATCGATAGGCTACCCAGGACATGTTGTCTGCGGAACCTAGGTGGACAACTAGAGGTCACTGCCACAAACTTCATAAACCCTATGCTCGCATCTTACTTTGCAGTTCCTTCTACAATCACAGAGTGGTGAACGTCTAAAATGGTCTTCTCCGTGACATTGAGCATCAAGCCTGAACACCTGCAAAGCCAGGCTCGACGCCATTTCTCCGTTTAGTATCACTTAGCACATCATAAGTCGCTGACTTTTGGTAACGAAGTTATGTTAGTAGTTTCATATTTTTTACACAGTAAGCTACCAGATTGTGTCTTTCTCTTAATTACTAAATATAAATTAGGACATCCGTGATTTATTTTCTACTTCTAATGGTAAAAAAACATGACAAGCCCTGAAAATACATTACAGCACAGAAGGCATTTAGTTACATGTAGGATATGTAGGATACACGGATTCTGGGAGGACTACTAAGCGTAAAAAACTAAAAGGGACATTCATTTAATAGCATGACTTTCTGCCAAAGTTTAATTAGATTAAATTTTGTTTGGCACTACCCAAAAAAATTTTACTTGATGAGGTTTTCGAGAAGTTTTTTAGTTAATTAGTAAATGCTGAGAAATCTATTGCACCATTATTGGCAGTGTGTTAATCACTTTTCCATTTGCAGTTAATGGCGCATGTAGATCCCCCAAGGTTAACTACTACATAAGGAGACATGACCATTTAAGAGAATTTTTTACTAGAAAAATTAATAACATACCACACAAATTACACCAAAAGTACTTACCGATTATGATGACAGTTGTAAGGAGATTCATGAACGGAAAAAACTTCATCTTAAAAACTGCTGTATACAAGAAGTATGCAATGCCTAATGAAAATAAAATGGCGACCACTGTCATGATTGTAATGAAGAGCGAGTTGGTGTACATCCACATGAGAATGAGTATTAGCCCAGCAGCCAAGCCAAGAAATAATGTGTCATGAACAAGATATTCATCAAACAGAGTATACTTCAGACCCATATCCATGGCAATTATTTCGGTGATGCCATCAGATAACGCAATCGACTCCAAACTGCGATAGTATGGAAGCGACTTCGACGAGCATGCTATTGGTACAAAGGCCATAGCATATTTTAGTAGCGTGCTGTTGTGATTCTGAGGATTAAAAAAATGAATGTCGGTCAGGTAATGCAGAATGACGTAGACAGCATCATGGTAAATGCAACGCGCAGGAATTCCACGACAATTTAATTCATCTTCGTAGCAGTCTGATTTTAGTTGCAGGTTGTAGTAAAACCTGGAGCATGCTTGAAGTGTTTCCAGAACGTAAGTTAAATCTTCAGCACCAAGTTCATCACAAGACGATTTATTTCTGAGCAATGTTATGTAATTACCAAGTGACCAAGTTCGGCAACATTCGTTTACCGTCGATGTGATGCACAAGTCGTCAAAATCTTGCGGTGATCTCAGATGAAAGTTTTCAATCCCACACATGGATCGAATGGCACTGACCGAGTATAGATTTTCACCCACGGCTGACTGAAAAATGACTCTGGAGTAGCTGCTACCTGCAACAGGAAAATGATCAATAAACAGTTGAATACTAAACGGATTGATAGTTCATGTGCTATCCAACAAGTCTATAAATTATAGCACAGGACAATTTCTTCTAGTTACTATTTCTATTCAATTCAGATATGACATAAGCAGCTTTGTGGCAAAAATTACTTTAAAATTCGATGCCAGGAACTACCACCAATACATAAACCAAAATTAATTACTATCCTTGGCTTTTAGGCATTTTTGCAACAAAACCTTTGAAATAAATGAAAGTGTACCAATACAAAATTTTTACCTTCTTTTCAATTGGTTAATTACAGCGCATGTACCTTCAGCCAGTGTTCGTAAGGATATGTCAAAAAAAAAAAACTTCACGACTTTTCCCAAGTATATTCCAAAAATCAATAATACATTTTCCGTAAGTTTTATTACCTATACATGTTATTTTACCTAAGCCTAACCTTTACTTCAAATTGAATGAAAATACGGATTTAAAGATAGGTTTAAAATATTATCCATTCCGAGAATGCGGAATTGGCGGCTTCTGACAATTTGCTTAAAAGTAGCACAGCATTTCAATAATTCACGCACTACACATACAACACCCACAAATGAAGGAATAACAGATCTCCAAGAGGCTGTAATGCCACAATGCATGCAGCAAGACAGCACGATGCCAGGCACATTAGGCCAAACCAGGCCGAACTACTTTAGAAAACTGCTCTATGTACTGGTCGAAAGATATGAAATGATGACTGTCACTGGCTCACTCCTTAGCCGATCCAAAAAGTAACCCAAAGGGTTCAACTGCTACCATCAGGCTACATCATACCACGGCTACAACATCAATGATAGCTTAATTGCAACACGAAACATTGTTTCCAGCTCTGAAATTTGGTCAAGTTAAAAGGACACATCTTCGCACTAATTTCGCGCATCCTGCTTGAAATAGCATTTGCAACATTTACATTGGTTAGAGTGAAACTAGCAATCACATTTCTCACGATGCTGGGGTGAACTGCCCTGTCCTCTGACCAGCTCTCACCCATCAAGCATGAAACCGGAAACATGAGAACTTTGCAAGAAAACCATTTACTTTCCTGAGAGACATGGAACTCTGAAGTGCCGTCTTGTCACTTTCTCCCTCCTTCCCATGCACCACCAGGTGGCATGCGAACACACTGTGGAGGACAAGGCCATCCATGCGAGTGTGCGTCAGGCCTAGTGAATACTGCACCGTCACAACAAGGGGAACAATAGAAAACTGAATGCTTCAGCAAGATTTACACACGTCTGAACTAATGTTGCAAAACTGAGCCGTACAGGAAAGCAAACTGAGAGGAATGCACCTTTAAATTAAATGATAAAATATTTTCAAGCACATCCAAATTCCATGAATCTGATAAAAGAGCTCGTGGAATTGAAAAGTTTTCAAACCTAAAATTAAATAAAATTCAGAATTTAGTGACTTTGCAGGTCGCTTCGCTCATACTATTAGCATAGATCCATGCATCACATAATTTCTTTGAGCACAAGCGCATCACAAAATCGATGTACTGATTATTTCGATGCAAACTAATTGCCATTGTTGCTCACAGTTAGTTCATTACGTTCCTCAGCACACCTGCATTTTATCTATATCATTCAAAACATACGATTTGTTTGTTTATTTGCACGTTTGTACAGAGGGAAGCAAAAAGTTTGGTCTGCTAACCCAAAGGGTCCGAAGGGTTTCAGCGAGCGTTAACAACTCCTGGTAGACCCCTCAGCCGCCGCCGATAGCCGAAATCGCCGCCAAAAATACGTCAGCCGCATATTCGCCGCATTTTTGTTAGGCTAGCCATGTCGACTTTTTAAGTTTTTCTTTTACCAACCAAGTTTGCCTGATCGAAGTTTGACATCATGAGCAATTTTTAGAGGCATTTCCGCATATTTGAGGATCAAAAAAATCAAATTGCTGCAAGGAAAATAGGTAATCCGAAGCGTAAATTAATTATCTTTTATGTAGGCACTAGTCTCATCTTTTTAGGTGCTTTAGTTCAAGAGTCACCGCTATGCGCACACGAACATGGTACGTTTTTAAGGATGCAGATTACGTATAATGAAGTTAACTCAAGTTTGCAGAAAACTAAAAAATATGTTTAATTTTAACGTTACATTTAATGGTGTCATTTGAATTTATTTCCTTTGCCAATATAACCTATAATTTACAGCACATTTCATTTGTTGTGTTAAAAATTGTATTTACGTACTTAAGACTTAATGTGGCATAAAACTAAAATTTACATGCGTAACAAACGCTTTAGCTTAAAAAAAATATTATATTGCTCTCATTTTAATGTAGAAAATGCTAAAATTCGTGTAGGCTAAGACGATAGCCGCCGAAATTGTCTCAAGCTGATAGCGGCCGAAAAAATAGTCGGCTAAGATCAGCTAGTCGAAAATTCGCCGAATATTTTCATTAGCCAGTCGAATAACTTAAAATTGATCGGCTGAGGGGTCTAACTCCTGGTCATCTGCCCGACGAAGCCCTAAGGCCCTGTGTCGGCAACACTTGGATTCCCATGTGATCACTCACCCAAGTATCAATCGGGCCCAACGCTGCGTAACTTTGGTGATCTAACGGGTATTGCTATGTTCAACTGCTCACTCAATCCTCGCACCTCCGTGCTTCAAAAACATGAATGTCTGACAACCTTTTAATACCTGTAAGTCTGCTTTTTCCGTGCGTTAGTCAGTTGAAACAAAACCAATTTCAAGATTTATATGTAGTATGATGCAAAATATGGCGTCCTTTTACTTTTTTTTTGGAACCAAGTTTCTTTCTGCAGCTCGTATGAACTGCAAAACATTAATTGAAAATCCAAAGTTTTTAACCCGTGTCAACAATGCCTGGCCCGAAAACAAAGTGAAAACGGCAAAAGCATTGTAAGTCATTCAATTCTTTTGATTTCCTACTACTGCTTTTGAGATTTATATGGCGTGTTGTGACTTTGTGCAAAATATGTCATCAGTTTAAGTGTTTGGTTTCTTTAATTTGGGAATAAAATTTATTTTGGAACGTCAAAGTTTGTTCAGGCAAACTTTCTTTCCGATTAGTTTGCCTCATCGAACTTTGGCGTCATGAGCAGTTTTACGCGTATCTGAGGGTCACAAAATCAAGTTATATGAAAATAGACCAAACAGAAGCGCAATTTAATTATCTTTCGCTTGGTGCTGCTCTCATTTTTGTAGGTGTCATGATTCAAGAGGCGTAGAGGCTGCACGCACTCACATAGTACGTTTTAAAGATATAGACTAAGGAAGTCGATCGCTTTGTTCGCTCATTCCACATTGGCTCCCTACGCTTGAGTACATTCTTGTTGCAACTGCTATGCTAATGACAGACATAGGCTGCCACATCAAAAACAATCTATTGTGCTAGCGCAACCGATCTTTTCGCCGAAGCAGATTCTGGTGCAACTTTAGTATTCTGTATCTAAGTTACGAAAGAAATCACCTAAACCCCCAAAACTGGCTAACACGTAAAGAGACGAGAGATACATAACTAGTGCTTTGAAATATCCAACAAAAGCAACGCCAACAAGAGAGGCATGTGAGATGCATGTGCCATCTACCTCGTACTATATTGCCAGCCATAATCCCGCCCACAACACTACCGGACTGCACGCCGTCTACGTGGTGCAACAATTATGGACTGTCCTGTGAACTCTTATTCACCCAAACCCAAAAGTGGTGTAAGAGAAGCGGCCAAGTTTCCAAAAAGGGTCGGCCTTTGAAAGCAGTAATATAATTCAACCAGGGAAATGCCCCCAAGGTTAGCCCAATTGACCAGCCAACTTGGCTCATTGTCTGTCTGCCGTTCTTCCATTGGTTTCATTCTCTTCACTTCGCTCGCTGGATCTCCCCCTTCGAAAATTTAGTATATTTAACTCTAGGATTTTTTTTTTAACTTAAAGCTGCAAAAGTATAAGCGATGCCAGAGCCAAACACCACGAACCACACTTCACATGGGTTTTCTTGTTTCACTTATTTTAAAAATGTGTTTCTTTATCCTGCTGTAAGCTTTTGTGTATTAGGTTAATTCAGATAGGTTCTATTCTTCCACTGTTTCTCCTCACGTCACTCTATCGAGCTCGTCCCCCCCCCCCACACACTAGTAATTTTGCAACGTGATCCATGTTTACATATTATTTTTAATTCAAATAAATTGCGTAAGCTGCAAGTATAAGTGACACCAGAGCTGAACACCATGAACCACTTATTGCTTATAGTTTGTGTTAATGCCACGTTTTGTATGGATATTCTTGTTTCACTTATTTTTTAACGTATATATGTGCCTTACGATTTTTGTGTATTAGGCTAATTCAGTTAGGTTCCATTCTTCTATTGCTTTCTCCTCATGTCACTCTCTGGCTCTACATTTGCCATCCCAGCTACTAATTTTAAAACCTTGATGTAAAAAGTGAAATTGTCGAATTAACGTCCTTTTCAATTGCTAAGATTATCTCTGGGGGAAGAGGGACAATAAAACTATTTTAATTAAAATAAATTGGGCTGCATAAGCTGCAAAGTTTAAGCGACGCCAGAGCTGGCCACCATGAACCACACATCACTAGTAATTTGTGTTAATACTACACTTTACATAGGATTTCTTGTTTCAATTAGTGAAATAGCTGCAGAACGCCAAGTGAAAATGCCACGGTTTAAATGTAAGTTAGGTCTATGCAAGGCAGTAACTCGTACCCAAAGCTGCTCATGTTTTGCCACTACAGCAAACACCTTGCCAGGATTTGCTAACATAGTAAACTAACCATATAGTGCAGTTTGAATGTAAGTTATGGCTACACAAGGAACTAACTCGTACCCAAAGCAGTTCGTGTTTTATTACAAATAAGGAGAGAACCAGTTAATGTCTTAACGTTCACTACTGGTCGATTCTTACTGTTTGAAATGTTAGAAATGCAGACGTAAAAAATGTGTACACCCATTCTTGTTGTCAATGTATTTGCTTTACGTAATATAGAATTTAATCTTTTTCACATCTTCGCGTAATTTAATTTAATTGCTAAACGGGTACTCTGTGGTATTGGATTTTAAATATTTACACGGCCGGGAGTAGGAAAGGCGGTGGTGGAGCGCTAACAATGTCAAAATATTACAATGCTGCAACATGTAACAATGGGATAACAATAGGCGAGGCGCAGAATATCGGATTATAGCTCACTCAACAAGATGCAACAATGGTTGGGTGCCGGGCAAGTAACAGTGCCATTGTTTGAGTTAGCTAGCTAGTTGTGGAGAACCAAAATTAAATGGTCTTAAGTTTTTCTTAAATCTTTAAGTTTTAAACTGTGGGATGCAAAGTCTTAAATTTTGAGTGGCCGACATGACTGAGAAACTTACTTACTTCTTCAATGTGGGCTTCGGGAAGCCAGTTGAATTGTTTCCGCGATTGTTTGCCTTGATACAGCAACAATCCAGAATCAACTACTCATCGAGATGACATATGATAAATCTAGACACACGCTAATGTGTTGCCATCAAATAATCATCATGGGGCAAACCTTGGGCGGAACCTGAACATAAATATGCATTTCTAATGTTCCGTTTTTTGAAAACAAAAATCGGTGGACAGTGGACACATGATAGACCAGATCGTAGCACTTACAATAAAAAGCAAGCGAAAAAAGCCAACAAATTAACTGAGCATTCGCCGGTTAGAAAAACTCCGAAATACCAGTATTACCTGGTTGATTTTGGTTTCTTTTGCCTGTTGATAATATACATTACCTTTTTTATAGCATTCTCCTTCTCAAAATGCTGTTCAATCTACAGAAATTAAATCGAAGATGTCCTTCTGGTTCGCTACCTACTGCACAGGTTACTGTGCAGCCTTCTTCATATAAAAGACGAAGTCGAGCAGTATGCTCACCTTTTTGGACCTCTATTGTGCCCAAATGGCGACAAGAGGGGAGGAGGGCGGCACCAAGGTAATGTATATTTTCAACAGGCAATAGAAACCAAAATCAACCAGGTAATACTGGTATTTTGGAGTTTCTAGTTGCCTTGAAAATATCTATTACCTTTTTATAGCAATCCCATAGACATTGTCAAGGCAGTGGGTGCCATTTGACTCAAGTGCCTTCAGGTAGCGACAGGTTCCCTTCACAGAAAAATAAGTGGAAAAGGTGTCAAAGTATACGTCGGGCAGCAACGAATGGCCCGATACGGTAAAGTCCCTCAGCTTGATGAGACATATCTCGGAGATAGTGGGACGTGAAGACTGTGGGATGTCTCCAGGAGGCAGCTTCCATTATGTCAGTGATGGGAATGTTGCCGTAGTGTGCCCAGGACGAGGAGATTGCACGAAGTTCATGGGCCGTTACTCTGATGCCTTCAGAGACACAGTTGATGTCGAGTGTTTCGTAGGCCTGTACGATAACACTTTTAAGCCAGGTGGCAATCATGAGTGTTGAAGTTGTGCCAACTTTATTACTAAAAGGGAGAAACAATTGAGAACGTCCTCGTCGTATAGGTTTGGAGGCTTTTAAATAGAAACGAATAGCCCGTCCCTCTTCGTCCCCCCAGGATGGTTGAAAGGGAAAGAATGATGAAGGGACGAGTTTGTTTGCCGGGCTTCTGAGTCTTAGCACGGAACAACGTTTTTGGAGTCAGCGGTACACCAGTGTAGTCAGGCAGAAAGAAGCAGTCTTTTTCAGTGACAGAAAGGGCTTGTAATTCGCTGCATCGGAGGCAGGCGGCTAGAGCCACTAGGAACACCGTCTTCCTTGTAAGGTGGCTGAGTCTAGATGAGGTCATAGGTTTGCAGGGTGGAGCCGTGAGGGCTGTAAGGACGATGGACAGGTCCCAATCGGGAAACTGTCGTGTAGCACGTGGACGGTCCAGGTGGAAGGAATGGATTAAAGACGAAATTCTGTAATCGGAGATGAGGTCTTTGTTACCAGCCGCTTCGAAGACAGCATTCAGGGCGGAACAGTATACTAAGACCGTGGAGCCTCTGAGTCCACTGTTGAACAGAGTTGTGAGGAACCGGAGGACGTCGTGTAAAGGGGGACAGATTGGATTAACCTGTTCCATGACACACCAACGAAGCCACCGTTTCCAGTGACTGTCGTAATTCTTATTGGTAGAGGATCGGACGGTTTGTGATGCAATGCGAGTGGGCTCGTCCTCAAGAACGCCAGATGCTCGGAGGAGCTGGATGATAGTAGCCACCCGCGAAGTCGTAATGCCTGGTGGTTTGGATGGAGGACCATTCCTCTGTGTTGGGAGTAGAGGTCCAGACGGCTCGGAAGGCAACGAGGTGAGTCGATGAGGAGGCTGAGTAGTAATGGGAACCAAGCTGCTACAGGCCAATTCGGTGCTATTACGAGGAATTGTCCGTGCGTGTTGGCAATTTTGCGTAGGACAAGAGGGAGGAGACGAGGAGGGGGAAAGGCATATGCATAGAGGTGATCCCAATTCAAGGTTAATGCGTCCACTGCCCAAGCACGAGGATCCGGGAAAGGGCTGACGAACAGGGGAAGTCTGGCACTGTACCTCGTGGCGAAGAGGTTGACCATCGGGTGATCCCAGAGACGGAACAGGACGGAGGAAATGGTGGAATGTAGCGTCCATTCGCTGGTGAGTGGCTCCCGTCGACAGAGGGAATAGGCAATCACGTAGTTGGATGCACAGTTGAAAAATCTGAGAGGTGGAGGGACAGGGAGTGCGTCTCACCTCCCTTCCGAAGGTAGGCAACAGCAGTTGTGTTGTCTATGTGGACTTGTACTGTTTGTCCTGCCACATAGTCCCGGAAATGTTGAAGGCCGAGGAGGACTCCCAATAGTTCTAGGTGATTGATGTGGAACGTCGTCCCAGTTGGCCATTCGCCTGAGATGCTAAGGTCGTCGATGCGGGCTCCCCAACCTGATTGGGATGCGTCCGTGAAAAGATGGACCTGAGGGAGCGGTTCGTGAAGAGAAACTGTAGCTGTCAGGTTGAGGACATTCGTCCACCACCTGAAGGTGTCGATGGGGAAGGAGGGACTGCGAGGTTGGGACGGCAGAGATAGAGCTAGTTGGAGATTGCCCCAGTGAGCGGAACGGTAATGATGTAACGACCGTGCCATCCATCTGCCGTAAGGAACGAGATCTGCAAAGGAGTCGATGATTCCGATGGTGAAAGCGAGATCTCGGAAAGTGTGGAGAGGCATGTGTAGGAAGGGGCTGGCGGAACGTAGGTGATTTTCGATGCGTTCCGGGGATGGCTTGACTGTTGAGTGTTTCAGGTCGAAGAACACGATGGATTGAGTGGGCTGGAGACGAGATTTCGGAAGGTTTATCCCTAGGCCTAGGTGATGAAGAGACACGACGTTGTGTAGATTGTTGGAAAGTGTTGACTGGTTGGGATGGGGTAGAAGACAGTCGTCTAGGAAGGCATGAATGCGGATAACTTGCTGGTGGAGATGGGGAGAACGGGACGTAGGACCATGGTGAGGATGCGTAGGGCGGCGTTCAGTCCGAAGGGAAGGCAGAGAAACTCGAACACCGTTCCGTCTAGTAGAAAACGGAATAGGTGGCAGACAGATGCATGAAGCGGAATGTGAAGGTATGTGTCCGCAAGATCTAGTGACACTGTCCAATCGTTGGGTTGTAAGGAGTCTCAGATGGAGGAGACTTTCCATTTGAAAATGTGGCTCTAGGATGAACTGCTTCAGTGGTTTTAAGTTGAAAATGAGGCGCATTCCGCCCGATTTCTTGCTGCATAGAAAGATGCTGCTGTAAAAGTCTGGGGTGAACGGGGGCAACACAACACGAATTGCTTGTTTCTGTAGGAGGGACACGATTTCCGTCCGGAGCGGAATGGGGGCTGGAGCTTCCAGTTCCCAAGGTGGGTCTTGCACAGGGGGCTTCTGTAAAAACTTTGGCTTGAAGCCATTTAAAATAGAAAGAATCACTGGATTGGAGGTTACCTTCTGCCAAGCTTTGACATGGAACCGAAGACGTCCCCCTACTTCTTGTTAGGGAGGTAGAATGTCAGTAATTGTCACGTCCCCTGGTGCGGGAACGAAAGGAGGAACGTTGAAGTCTGTCAGGAGTGGAGGGGCGTCCCAGGGAATGACCACGTCCTCGTCCCTCGGAACGTGGCACCGGAGGTGGCGCAAGGTCTGATATCTTCGTGACCTTCCAATCTTCCTTAGGTTAGTAAGGCTTGGAGGATGGGGCGGAACGCGGACGTCGATTCTGGCAATTCTTGTTGTAACGAGGCTTGCGGGAGATGTCAAGGTGAGGGCCACTTTAGGAATCAAAAGGGATTCTGACTCGTGGATGGGCTGATTCCGAAGAAGATGACAAGTTGAATCGTGGCGATTAGAAGCAGTGTTAAAGGCTGTTTCTCGTAAGAGGAGTGTGGAGTTGAAGAGCGCACGCGTGAACCAATTCATTATTATGGGGCATGGTAGGTAGCAAAGCAACTCTTCCTAAAGACTTGATTGATGAGGAACGCCAGTTGGCGAGTGTCATCTGGAGGAGGATCGGTGTAGAATCTTTCACACAGTGCGTTAGTGGCAGTGCTGAGCACGTCTGCTTGGGACGCAGCACGAAGGCCAAGGAGGAGGATGCGGTCATTGTCACGCAGACACGAAGACAGGAACTGCAGCTCTGCGAGGCAGATAAAGGGAGGAGACGAAATCCAATTTGGTATCAGCGGTAAGAATTCCGACTGAGGATAAGTGTCAAAGTTTCTTGGATTGGCCGTTCCTTCTCCGATGGGACGGAAGAAGCAACTTTCACGGCTCAGACGAGGAGGAGGAGGAGGCTCTTTAATTTGAAAGGCATCCCATTACCAAGGAGGATGCCGCCGGTCCTGAGTAACATGGTGAGAAGTGTTGTTGACTGTCCCAACAAGGCAGGCTAGTGTGGGACCTTCAAAGCCAAAACCAGTCGCAAGGCCACAGTTCTTGGGAGACTGGGTCGGAGGTAGAGGAAGGCTTGTACAGGAAACAGTCCGGAATGATCCCTTTAACAGTTTTTAATAGTTCAGGAAGTGGGATCTCCGAGGGATCAGGATCCCCCTGGAACTGAGGGCCAGGTTGGCCTGAAAAGGACAGGTAAGGTGAGTAGTAAGAAACAAAGTCGTTGTGTCACAGGAGGAATGGGCGGAGTCGGCAAAGAGGCTGACGGAACGAAACATGGAGGTGGATTATCCGGAACAGTAAGGGCACTTAGGGATGGAAGCAAGCCAAGATGAAGTATAGGCAAAGACTGGTGCCTTTCGCTTTAAAGTTTGAAGGGAAGTAAGTGTCCATAAGAGTATGCACTTGGGATGAGGTGAGTAGATCGTCGGTCCGCTGAGTGGCGGAACGCGCAGTTACCGAAGGCTGAGAGGAATGTGAAGATAAATCCAGAGGAGTGAGTTTCGGTCCCACGGAGGAGGCCAGTTTGGCAGCAACCTTCCGAGCTTTAAGTTGGAGTTTAAGGCAAAGCATATCGTTCCTTTGTTCGAGAGAGCTCTTCGGAAAGGGAACGCAGGTCCCGTACCGGCGGAGACTGGCTACATGGAATCGGGGACGTAGCTGCAGTGTCGCAGAGCAACGGGAGGGAAGGCTCGGAAAGAAAGGGATTCGGAGGTGGAAGCGCTTGTTCCAACGAATCCTGTCCCGTCGTTAGTTCAAGGATTTAAACATTGTCCACAACTGGCAAAGCCTGAGGGGACGCGGAACGAGGAGTGCGGGACGATGAACTGTCCTTCGGCGTCCCTTTGGCACGTGGCATGGGAACGGCGCTACCAAGGAATGCGGAACGTGGAACGAGGAACGCAGCGGGAGCGAAGTGAACAGCACGGCGGCTAGAGAAAAAAAGGTGAGCATACCGCTCCGCTTCAGCTTTTATATGAAGGAGGCCGCGCAGTAACCTGCGCAGTAGGTAACGAACCGGAAGGACATCTTCAATTTAATTTCTCTACATTGAACAGCATTTTGAGAAGGAGAATGCTACAAAAAAAAAGTAATGGATATTTCCAGGCAACTAGAAAAAACCATTAGAGCTTGTATCCTCATACTCACAGCCGTGAAGATACACGAATAAAAAAGGATTAGAGTTCCAACTCGCAAAACGTAAACCCCAAAACACACAGAAAATAGACGCCATAAACAGCAAAACACTACAAAATTGAAAGTTAAAAATGCATACACAAAATGAAATGTAATTACTCAAATGAACTAGAAATGACCACCTCAAACGACCTTCAAACACAAACACAGGCAGAAAACTGCAT
The DNA here is from genome assembly GCA_023313725.1 of Lithobius niger. NCBI lineage: Eukaryota > Metazoa > Arthropoda > Chilopoda > Lithobiomorpha > Lithobiidae > Lithobius > Lithobius niger. The sequence continues at coordinate 24,502 of JAHWFP010229355.1, read as the reverse complement.
TAACTAGGTAGGAGTCTGCTTGTTTCACAAATTATAAATGCACTCAAAATACACACATACCTACTCACATGAAACAGACTTAATATATGAAAAAACAAACACAGACAAATATAAAAAAGTCTGTATAATACACAAATTAACCGTGCACGCCCAAACACCGACACATTAAACTTTTCAAACAAACGGCTTTCTTTCTGACATAACCATTGATCAAAAACAGTCCTTGTTCCCTGGTATTCGAGTTCAAATTATAGTTCGTTGCGTTCGAGTGAACTCTAATGCCTTTTTATTAGTGTACCTTCATGGCTGTGAGTATGGGGATACGCGCTCTAATGTTTTTTTTTTTCTAAACGGCGAAGCGTTTTTTGCTCAGTTCACCTATAAATCAATTCCGACAGCCTACACGTGCCTCATCCTTGAATAAGAACTACTCAAATACTCCCACTCACAATCAGTGGTGTAGTGGTAAACAAAATTGTGGTGGAGCTATTGCGAGGAAATGGGAAGGGGTGGGGGGCAGTTGGTTACAGCTCCCAAACAGCCCACGCACACGTTTGCCTTGCACGGCTTAAAGTCGGAAAGAAATAAACTGAAAGGTGCTTGGTTCAGTTTTACTGATTGTTGGTTTCCCTGTTTAACAGTTTTGCTACATTCTGTCAAACCTATATAGTAAACACTGAAACGCTGTTTTTTCCTTGGTGTACGGACAAAATAGATTATACGCAGACAAAATAGTAAACATGATAGGAGACCAAATGCTAAAGAGTAAATCGTGGATTGGTAATGGCAGCTCGTAAACACAATATACACTGCATCGAGTCTGAAAAAATAACTAAGAAAAATACCGCATGAGCCTGCTCTTGTCGAGAATAAGTGCCGGAGCGCCGCTCCGCCTTAAAAAAAAGTAACAGAACGGCGCTCCTGTGCGCTCCTGCACGACTACACCACTGCTCACAATAATTATGGACCATTCTCCCAGTAGAAAAAAAATAAAATTGCAGGCCATGCACCTGCTTAATTTTAATTTTTATTGCCTAACCGAAAATATAAATTACCTGTTTTTTATAGCGATTCCCTCCTTTTGAGCTATTATTCCCTTAGAAGCTTCAAAGTTGGCTTCCCAGCCGGGCTTGTACTACTGCACATGCGCAGGATTGGGCTGGCTATATATACTCGGCGCAGCCGTCCGATGGCATTATTTCTCCTCATCCAGAACCTAGTCCATGGAGGGGAGGCCTGGGTGGGACTTACCATGGGGTATAAGATAGGAAATCAGATAAAATTCCGAAATCGCCTACCTTGTTGGGAATGATGGTGCTCCCAAGTGTGAAACTGACAGGCGGATGGTGCGTGTCGTCGTAAGTTCTTTAGTAAACTTGAGGAGCGGACACCATCCATAGGATGGGCTCTGGAAAGTGTGTGAATTGGGCAGGTGGATGATCAGAAGACGTGAAGAGTGGATACCGTCCGGATGACGGATCGTGGAAAGTGAGAATGTGTATAGCGAGCGCATGACGCGGAGAACTCGTAGGGGATGTGAGGAGCGGACACCGTCCGCAAGACAGACCGTGGTAAACTAGAAATGTGGAACACAGTTTCGAAGTTGAATCAAGAAGAAGGCAGCTGGTTGGTGTAGGATGAGGACCGAAAAGAATGATTTTCCAGAGGAAGAAGAGATGCTGGTTGTTGAATGCTAGACACTTTGTAAAAGGGTGAAGGTATGGTTTGATATAGCAAAATTGTGAGGATAAGGTCCTAACAGGGAGGCGAGGATCGCAATTGTATCGTCCCTACATGGGAGGCGGATGAAGCGGAATCCACTCCGAAGATCGTTGTGTTGAGGAGCAAGAGACAGATGGGAATGTCGTTTAGGAAAGTACACGGAAACCTAGTGCTACGCCTGTGGCCTTGGATGAAGGATCTTGAAGTGGTAAACAGGAAGCAGATGGAGAGATTGGTGAGGCAGACGTACGGGAACGGGTGTGTAGTTGTTTGTAGTGTGTGCGGATGGTAGCACAAACATACTGCTGAAAGTGATGAAGAGGGGGGGGGGATTGAGGCTTAATAAGTGATGAAGACCAGGTTGCATGTAGTTGAGGATGCATTGACGTGAAAACTGTGTGCAAAATGCATGAGATGCCAGAGGGGCGGATGCCAAGCTGTCCGTTGTCATGCTTGGGTTGCCATCTGTCGAACTTGTTTGTTTGTTTTTGTGTATGAAACACAGTACAATAGCGCAGCCAACTGCGCATCTGCTTTAACGAGAAAGAAAGGTTACAACAAGATAGTGCCTTGTGCGTCCGGAGGATGCTTACAATAATTGAAGGCCAGAAGGGTAGTGACGGTAACGGTGAAGGAGCTACTTGGTAAAGCGCAGCTAGGGATGGCGATGAATTAGGTATGTCTGCCGGACGAGGACGAAGCGGTGAACGGATTGTGGCAGAAGAGGGGCAAGTCTTATGGGAACGGGCATAGTAGTAGGCCCTCCAAGGTGGAGATGCAGGAATTGACAAAACCCAGGCGTTGCGTGCACGGAACAGAGCATAGTTCACACGAAGGGAATGACAAAGACGGTTTATCAGTTCGAACTCATGGGAGTATGTATCATTGGCAGCACGGAGCAGAGTCTTTGTGAACATAAGGCAGGTAGAAATCGTATGGTCGTCCTGTTGCTTGTGTAGCAGGAATCGTAAGGTGTGTCAGGAACGATGCTCCGAGGTAGAAAATGTCTCAAAGGCAAGTGGGATGTGGTGGACGCGTCTTCTCTTCACAATAAACAGCAGGTCGTGTTGCTGTGGAATGGGATGCTATGGGAAAAGAGGATGTGAATGAAAGTCTTGGAGGGATCAAAGCGTCGGTCCGAGGTTGGAATAGGCCTTGCAGGAGAGGGGTAGATCGGTGTTTGTAGCAGTTGACAAGATGCCGGTGATCCGTAGGGGTGCAAGCATCCCCCCCCCCTCCCCTGTTACCAGACTGAGGTCTAGCAGGGGGAATGACAGAGGACACGAGGGACGTGATGGTTAAAAACGGAAGTGTCGTGAGGAAAGAAGCTCAGGTTGGGATGTGCTGGTGGCAACGAGGAACGTGGAAGCCGGGATTGACGTGTGAGGGACATACACAACCAGCCAAGGACAAAATTGGCCGCAGGAGAGCGTCTCAAAGGAACGTCCCAAACTTCAGGGGACATAGGAACGGAGGATGGGGCACGGGGATTGGACCTGTAAGGGCGCAGTGATTAGCATTGCTGCATAGGTCAAAGACCGAAGAAAGACAAGTGGACTGCAGTGTCAGAGTACATATTAGACAAGATGGCTGTGCAGTATGATGCGCAGATGATGACGGCGCGGAGGGATAGCATAACCTTTGGCTTAAGCAACAGCATCCAATTCCGGAGGGAAGGAAGGCGCATGCTGATAGTAGGCGGTGAAACGGCCCAATCCAAGAAGGCTGCGCAGAAGCAATGCGCAGTGGGGAAGGGTCCGAGGATGCTCTTCCAAACTGATCTGCGTGTCTCCCAGATACAACAATGACACGAGCCGCCCTGGACAGAACCAAGGTGAATGGCGGCTAGCGTAGTACGAAGTGTTGAGTAACCCTGGAAGGGGAACGGAGGAAGGGAGAGATCCCAAAGGGACACACGCAAGATGAAATTGAGACGGGCGAAGAGGAACTGTCCATAACAGAACGAAGAAATCCCATTGATGTACTTTTGGGGGACGGGATGTCTACCACTGAAGAAGGAAGGAAGGTAACGTTCAGCCGCGGGACAGCGGTATGCGGAAGGGAACGTGGGGAACGGGACGGCCACCACTGAAGTAAGAATGAAGGTAACGTTCATCCACGGGACGGCGGAATGCGGAAGGGAACGTGGGGTACGGGACGGCCACCACTGAAGCAGGAATGAAAGGAACGTCCATTCGTGGGACGGCGGTACGAGTTTGTTGCATCCGCCATCGGAGGCAAGACGTCGATGCTTCATTATCGTTGGTAATTGGATGAAAGATGGTGTTATCCATGTTGATGTAAATATGAAGCGTAGGACGGTGTCGACGTGTGTTGAAGGTAGTACACAGTACAGCATGTAGAAGGATGAGGACCAAGTTACGAACTGACAAGAGGCAAGAGATGAAGTGGGAACGGGTCCCAATCCGACTGCTTGCCGAATCAGAGCCTTCATGTCGTATTTTTTTTTATCATTTTTTTTTTGAGAAAACAGGAACGGAGCCAACTGCGCATCCGCAGTTAAAACGTACATTACAGACTGTCAACACCAGGTTCGTCCAAGGAGGTGTGATGACGGACGTGCAGGAAACACTGCAGGAATGAACGTGAATGATAGTACAGGATGAGTCGAGGGACGCTTTGCTTGGGTGTCCTGTTGATGATGATGACAGAGCAACGGTTTTTTTTTTGAGAAGGCATCCTAGTAGAGGCCATTTTTTGGTTGCAGCTGGATAGGCTATACATAACCTGATTTTCAGTGTACTTTGTTGCGACAAGTGGGATGGTGAGGACAGCTGGTCCTGAGGACCGGTGGTTCCGTGTGGTTCCGTGAAGATGGATTGGTCCCTGCCTGTCCGCTCCTAAAGACGGAGCAGAGGTAGTCGGGAGCGAGGCTTCAACCGGGGATCCAGAAGGTCCGTAGTAGAAGAGTGTGTACTAGCAGAGGCCTGCGGACGTAGGCGGTAGAGGATGTGAGGACATCTGGACCTGTAGGATCGTCCGAGTTCTTGTGTGAAGAGGATAAATTGGTCCTTTGCCTGTTCGTTCCTGAAGATGGAACAGAGGTAGCCGGGAGCAGCGCTACAACCGGGAGATCCAGGTCCTTGGCAGGAGAGGGCATCCTAGGCGAGGTCATCTTTTGGCTGTAAGTAGATAGGGTGCAATATGTAGGATGGAAAAGGCAGCCGGTCCTAAGGACCGGCGGATTTTGAAGAGGCGGATGTATCCTTGTCTGAGGAGAAGACGGATCGATCCTCCATCTACCTGCTCCTAAAGTTGGGATAGAGGTGGCCAGGAGCGAAGCTTCAACCGGGGCATCCAGAAGATCCTTGGCAGTAGAGGGCATCCTAGTAGGAGCCATCCTACGAACGAATGGGATGGGTCCGATGGGATGATGAAGCTGCGTCCTATAGGATGCGTCCTGAGGACCAGCGGATCCGAATGAAATGATGGAGTGGAGAGAGCTCAAGGCGGTCACGTCGTCGTGAGCGCCCAGGAGAAATGATGCCATCGGACGGCTGCGCCGAGTATATACAACCAGCCCAATCCAGCGCATGCGTAGTAGTACAAGCCCGGCTGGGAAGTCAACTTTCAAGCTTCTAGGGGAATAATACCTCAAAAGGTGGGAATCGCTATAAAAAAACAGGTAATGTACATTTTTCGTCTGCTATAAAAATTTGACATTCCGAAGCTATCAACTGCAAAAAATTTGTTTCAACAATGATCTAAAGGAGGGTTTAGCTTTTTTCGAGGGTAAAACTTTTATCTCGAACCACAAAAATATGCCTAAACGAAATCCGGATTAATTTCCAGTCTTCCGAAACCTTTCTCACATTTTCAACCTTCCTAATTATAGAAAAGATGTACATGTATAGATACCGACTGGAAGGACTGCTATGCTCAGCCGCAAATTGGTGTAGGACTGCAAGGGCTGCGTCATCTTGCGACTGCTAATTGTTGCATCTTTTTAATGTTTAACTAGCGACATCGCTCGCTCCGTTGGCGTCGTCTCGCTTCGCTCGAGGGGGTAACGTACTCACATACTAAATGACTGATATTTCATGCCACCACGAACCACACATCGCTTGCAATTTGTTATTAGTACTACATTTTACAAGGGTTTTCTTGTTTCACTTATTTAAAAAAAAATTTTCTTTAAGTCTTTGTGCAGATTCTTCCGTTGGCTTCTTATCTTTAGAAATATCCCTCACTGGGCGAAATAGCTGCAGAACGACAAGTGATAATGTAACGGTTTGTATGTGAGTTAGGCCTACGCAAGACACTAACTCGTACCCAAGCACAGCAAACACCTTGCCTGGATTTGTTAACGTAGTAAACCAACCATATAGTGTAATTAGAACGTAAGTTAGGCCTATGCAAGAAACTAACTCCTCGCCAAAGCTGCTCGTGTTTTACTGGAAATTGGGAGAGACCAGTCAATGGCTTTACGTATGCACTATTAGTCGGTTGTTGCTATCTGATATGTTACAAATTCAGACGTAAAACATTCTTTACACCTTTTTTGTTGTCAATGTACGTGCTTTACGTAATTTAGTATTTAATCTTTTTCGTATCTTTATGAAATGTTATCTAGACACACGCAAGTGTGTCGCCGCCAAGTAACAGTAGATCATCCGATTGTAGACATCAACATTGTTAAAAAATGATTGTTGATGAAAATTTTAACTGAAACCAATTTACACCTGATTTCAGCATACTGGTGTAAATTCCCCATGCGGTAGAAATCTTTGCAAATCATTTGAATCACGTGTCTTTGGTCCAGTAACGAAGAAAACGTCAACACGAAAATGAGGGAACGTGTCCTCAATAACGTTGATTTGTGTTACTGGTGACTAGTAACTAGTCCGCAGGCTCCCATGTTAATTCTCATAGGGTATAACGACACGTCTACAGCTGATTAGGGAAAGTTGCCAGCGCTAAATTTCGCAGACAGGTAAAGCATCATATGGGGAAGTGCCTTTTTCTAAAATGGGGGTTGCAGCTAGAAGCACGTGGCCCTGAAGTAGCTCGTAAGTGCAAAATTATTGTTGTAACCATTATTTGTATTGTCATTCAACAGTAGATTATAACATGCTTAAGTGTTACACGTTTATCGTTTCAGTACCTAATTGTCAGAATTCATTGTTGTTGCAAATAGGTGGTTCACTAAGAAACAGAGTATCTGTTATTGCAAAGGTTTGTTACGGTACACGAATCCAAACTAAATTATCTGCCCCACAACGATAAATGGGACAATTCTCAATTATGTGTTCGTGAACACCATGATAACTAAGTGATTAAATGATTAATGTTAACCGAGGTAGGGCCAAGTGAAGAGGGATGCGCTGATTGAGTGAACGAAGCGAACGAAAATCAGCGTCAAACCGTGTCAATTTCGCTGGCATAACGGCTAATCGGGCAATGGCAAAGGTGAAAATTATGAATGAGAAAATTGATAGACATAAAATTTCTTAAGACAAAAGAGGCACAGATGACGATTACACCGTTTGATCTTTTCTTCATTCACAGTCCTCTGAAAGTTGTGATATCCACCCAAAACCCAAACTGGTATAAGAGACGCCGCCAATTTTCAAAAAACTGTCGACCTTTCAAAGTAGTGATATCATTCAACCAGGGAAGGCCGCCAAGGTTAATCCTATTAGCCAAGTTAATCGCACCGAATAATACTTTGGACGTTAAATGAAAACTTGAAGAGGACGGTACACGAACTTCTACTGAATTATCTGCCCCACGACGATAAAAGGGTATGCTTGTTATTAATTTATTTGGACGTATTACTGAAACGGACATTGGATTTTATGTAGAAATACTGTTCTCATGTTAATTCTCATAGGGTAGAAAGACACCAGGAATGAAATGGAAGAAAATGGAATTGCAGTACATTGTATGGAAACTGAATACGATATAGGCTGGGACAAGACAAAGACACTAGTAAGAGCAAACTCGAGAAGAGATCGATACCTATGGTGCCTAGAGTCTATTGCGATCCAGCACCACTTACAGAATAACATCCCCCTAATGAACATCCAGGGCCCATCAAACCCAAAAGTCATGCACATGGTTGGATATGAATTAGAAGGCATACTGAAGCAAAGATGGAGTGAAAGAAGCAAGTAATAAATGTGCCTGGGCCTTGTTTATTGCGAGAACCACGCCATTTGTACGTAACACTGTAAATATTGGACCCAGTGTTGTATATATAGGTGGCCATGCCGCTTGTTGTGCTTACCTTGTAAATATCGGAGGCCGTGGACGTTCTTTTCTTTTCAAGCAAGCAGACGGAAATGTAACCAGAAGACTCAATTTTCTTGACCCTGCCTAATGAAGTAGTTGAAATACAATCGAAAATTTGCAAGAAACTGACAGTATCCTGTTTTTGAAAGTGAGTGTAATGAGTAATTTCCGAGATCGAAGTGATTCAACAGCGTTTCAAAGTAATTCAAGTAAGCCTAACGGTTTATTTTGTTGTAGAAAGAAATGTCTACAGCTCATTAGGGAAAGTTGCCAGATCTAAATTTAGGCAGACAGGTAAAGTGTCATATGTGTAAGTGCTTTTTTCTAAAATGGGGGTTGCAGCTAGCAGCACGTGGTCCTTAAGTGGCTCGTACATGCCAGATTATTGTTGTAATTATTGTCGAAACAGTTGGCTGAAACATTTAAAATTCGCAATGCTACATTTCTAAGCCAAACGAATATACTTACAATTATTTGATAGAGATTTAAAAACCAGCATACTATGGTGGCAGACGAAGATGAAACTATTTCTTCTCCCAAAAGCGGTATGATGACGTCAGCTTGTTCCAGTTGGCAACAGTCAACATTATGACTTGCGCCGATTGTTATTCGTGAACCACATTTATTTACGCAATATGCCATTGATAAACATCATACGTCACGAATCTGGATACGCTAACCTGATTTATTTGAGTGAACAATTACAGCTTCATGCAGTGATTCAAATTAACCTTGTGAGTGAGCGAAACGAATCAACATCAGCGTTTGGTAGCCAGTACGCTCAAAATTGCGATTGAACATGAACAAACTTAAGCCTGTGAAACAAACACAAACAATAAACCAGAACCGTACCAGTTTGACTCAACTAACTGCAAATTGGGCATTGGCAAATGTCGAAATTATGAATGACAACATCAATGGACATAAAAAACTTCCAGACAAAACAGGTAAAAGTGATGATTAGACCGTGACTTTTCATTTACAAGTCTAAACAAGTTCTGACCGTGTCAATTTCACTAGCGTAACGGCTAATTGGGCCACGGTAAATGTGAAAATTATGAATGAGCAAACTTTGTAGACATAAAATTCCTCCAGACAGAAAAGGTAGAGGGGACGATTAAACCGCCTGATCCTTCGTTCGTTCACAGTCCTATGAAAGATGTGATATCCACCCAAAACCAAAACTGGTATAAGAGAAGCCGCCAAGTTTCACAAAAGGGTCGGCCTTTCAAAGTAGTGATATCATTCAACCAGAGAAAGGCTGCCAAGGTTCATCCTGTTAGCCAAGTTAATCGCACCTAATAATACTTTGGGCGTTAAATGAAAACTTGAAGATTGCTACCGCCAGTAGCAATGTTCTAGTTTACATTTAACTTTCGAACTATTAGTAGGTGCGATTAACTTGGCTAACAGGATTAATCTTGGCGGCCTTTCTCTGGTTGAATGATATCACTACTTTGAACGGCCGACCCTTTTTTGAAACTTGGTGGCTTCTCTTATACCAGTTTTGGTTTTCGGTGGAATTAATTTAACTGCTAAACGGATATTCTGTGGTATTGGATTTTAAATAGCCATAAAGCAACTCCAACAGCCTTCCCACCGCCTCATTCTTGAATGAAGGTTATGCAGAAACTCCCACTCACAACAATTATGAACCATCCTCACAGCAGGAAAATTTGACATTTCCGAAGCTGACAATCAACTGAGAAAAGTTCATTTAAACAATGGTCCAAAAGGGATTTTTCGGTTTTTTTAAGGGCAAAACTTTTATCTAGAACCACGAAAATATGCCTAAACGAAATCTGGGTTAATTTCCTGTCTTTCGAAACCTTTCTCACATTTTTAGCCTTCCTACTTTCAGAAGAGATGTAGTATGTATATATATATATATATATATATATATATTTTAATGATTAAGATGTAATATTATGTTTTTAAGATTTATAAAAAATTATTCCACTAATTTTGTGCCAATTTTGAGAATTAGAATACGTAACAACAAGATCATATCCCACCCGTTGTGCCAAGCCCGTTCTAATACCGTATCTGAAATTAAGCAGAATATGCAATGATGAGCAAGTGCACTAATGCTACTATTTAAACTGTGCTTAAAGCTAACAACAGAGCAGAAATGTGGAGTAATAACATTTTCTTGAACTCCAACTATCTCTCGAAGCATTTCTACCACTTGTATCTTTGGAATGAGTTGGGGAGGTAAAGAGTAACTGTTTAGGCATTCTACGTTCATTTATAAAACAAGGCAAAGAATAGTTACACATTTTTACATCATGTCAAAGTTCCCGGAAGCTCAGAACAGCCTGTGCAATGCTCTGAGATGTATGTTAGATGTTGCCAGCACTACAGAGTGTTTGCGGCAATTTGCTGTGAGCCTTGCCTCAGTTGTGTTATAGCATATGCCTAATACATTTTAATATAGCTCGCTTATTCATATACTTTCTTCCTTCCTTAAGTCCTCACCTGTAATAGGGGTTTCACACTTGGTTAATTTCCTTGACTACAACGACCAGCAATGGCCACTAATCTTTTTTAAACCCTTTCACGTATACTTAAATGAACCATAAATGCTAGTGAGAATATACATACATATTGTAGTTTATTGACTCGTATGCATATGTATAGTGTATAAGAGGAAATTTACAATAAACAAAAATTACAATGGACTGGTTCAAACACACACACATATTTCAGATTCAAAGAGACTTAAATATCACAAGGGTGTTAAATGTGTGATTTGAGCAGAAAAGCTACCGATACAAATAAGTAAAAAGTAGCCCTTCTTAAAACTTTTAAGGTTGAAACATCAAACATATTAATTAAATCTACTGATGTTATCATAACTGTTTTTATGATGAAAAAGTTCTAGAGACTGCATGCTTGAATGTATGGATATGTGTGTGTACGTAGAGAAATTATGTTTAGTAACAAGACAAACAAACTCCCATCGTAGCATCAGTTAACTTTCCCGGATGCAACGACAGGAGTTTCTTCATAGAATTGGAATAAGACGTTTGGTTGGTAGTAAAAATGCTTTAGTTTTTACTACTACCCAAACGTTTTATACCAATTCTATAAAGAAACTCCTGTTGTTGCATCCAGGATCGTCAGTGAAATCCTGCAATGTGGTAGCTAGGAAAAAATGTCATGTGTCATGAGGCGCGATTCGAACCGGGCCTTTGAACTTGTGAATTGTTTTCTACAATGTTTTTGTATAAAAAAATTGCAGCGAACTTCACTTACAATGTCCCGATACTCACAAAGCTTAAAGCACTTTCTTCAGCGCATTTCAAAACTTTTATAGACCCTTATGTCATGTAGTTACCTTTCAAATTTAAATCAAACAGAATACTTTCGCACACAAACAATGTAACTGCTGAAAGTTACAATAGTACGCCTGTTAATTAAAAATTAAAATCAATTCTCTACTTACTCGGTTCTCCGCAGAAGAATCCAGGTACATTTACGTGTTCCGGAATTGAAGCTTCATCTTTGAGGTGAGTGAAGCCAGCCTGATTTAATTTTTTTAGGGCATGCCATTCTTCTTTCGATAATTCATCTCGGTTAGCTTTGGACCATGTTTTGTTGATGTCTTCAACTTCGGTTACTATTCTATACTGCTGCGACAGCTCAACATCAACTTTTAACTATACAAAACAAAAAGTTAAACATAGTCAACATTTAGGATAGATTTTCAGTATGACAACAGCCTGCACAGACAGATATGTATTGTTGCATATAGGTGTCTTACTGTTCCACGAATACTCGTCTAGGATTTTTCAATGTTTAGTTTGTTTATGCCTAAAGTTTAGTATGTTAGGTTGTGTATCTTAACGGGGCTTAATCTAATGTCGGAAGGTAATTTTTCATAGACCAAACGAATTAGCACGGAAGAAGTATACCCTTCTCCTATTAATGCAGGGAATAAAACAGAAATCCAGACTTTTTTTTTCCATGACTGAATGGAGAAGTAACAGATTTGGGTCCTTGTTTAAATAATACAAGTTGTTAATATTTAAGCATTAATATTGCTTGGCATTATGTAGTATTTTCTAAATCTACATTGTAATTAGAGGTCGACCGAATTTGTGGTTTCGGTTTTGGTTTCGGCCAAAAAGTTATAGGTCAGTTTCGATTTCGGCCGAAACCGAATAACTAGTTTCGGTTATGGTTTCGGTTTCGGTTGAATTCTATGCTGCAGTTTCGGTAAAACCGAAACCAATTCCCCTCCTGGCAAAAGCCAATTTCCGCGTAGTCTTAGGACCAGGGGCACCGACATGCAGATCCTGCTTTATTCTGCCATGCCCATCAATAATATATACATTTTTTTCAATCCATATTTAATCATATTTATAATGGCATCGTTACAATGCAGGGAATTGATTCTTTATTTGCCTTTATTTACGTTTTCAATCCAGGCTTATACTCATTGAATCAAACTCTTTTCTGGTGCTCTGGATCTCCCTTACTGACACGAGTTAATCGTTTTAAAATTAAAAAAAAAAACTAGCAAGCAGAAATAAAATGCAAACGAAAGTCATGAATTATTTACGTAAGATTGACATTTTTTTTAGGTGTAGGGGTGAGGGGCGCGCGTGGATTTGCTCAGCCTAGCGGCAGAAAAGAGGTAAACCGGTCTCTGCCTCCCAGTCTACGTCTGTGAAAAACCATATACTCATGATTTAATGATTTTATCCTTACTTTTTGTCTAATTATTAAAAGTGATATTATTAATGTTAGGTTTTGGTTCCGGTTTCGATAGTGGTTTCGGTTTTGGCCGAAACCGATTTACTGGTTTTGGTAGTGGTTTCGGTTTCGGCCGAAACTGAATTGCCAGTTTCGGTAGCGATTTCGGTTTCGGCCGAAACCAAATCTCCGGTTTAGGTAGTGGTTTCGGTTTCGGCCGAAAGTGAAAACTTGGTTTCGGTCGACCACTAATTGTAATGGGCTATGGACAGAAGCAGAAGAGCAGGAAGTAGCATCAGAGTGCCACGTCACGGGTGTGGAGGAGAGAGAAAACTAATTCACAACCATGTTACTACAACTGCTGCTATTGCGTCGTAGCCTACTGCCTTTAACGGTATGAGTCAGGGAATTAATGTTGCTGTTACATCTATCGAGAGACAGTGTGTTGCAAGAGTAAGGAGACGCCTTAAGAGAAAGCTTAAAGGGCAAGTACAACGATTTTTATAAGTACTTATTACCTTTCGGTCACCTATACAACACAAAAGGAGCGTTGTGAACAAGGTTCACATGTTCGATACAATTTCATTACTACAATGTGCCACCATTTTTAGCTTGGGACAAGCCAAACGTATTGCTGACAGATGACGCTGCCAGTTTTGACTTGGAACCAACCGAGGTACCTCCGTAAAATGGGGGTAGCTAAAGCGTCTGACAGATGCTGCCAGTTAGCTGGCTATGATTGAAGTACCTCAGGCAGCTCTGAGTCCGAACTAATAACCCAATTTGTTGCATAATTTTGGCTATTCCAAGCAAAAAATGGCACTATCGAAGCTTTAATTAACAATGTAGTAATGAAATTGTTGCATCGAACATTCGTAACATGTTCCCACCACTCCTTTTGTGTCCAGTTGTCGTGTATATGACCCAAAGGTAACATATGCATATGAAGTAAAATTCGATGTAATTGCCCGTTCAGCTCCTGGGTCCAGCACAACAGCCAGTATATCATTCCAGCAATGGGGCACCTTAGCACTCGCGATTGCCGCCAGGAGGAGTCGTATACTACTGGTCCTTGATTCTCTTCTCGCGTGGAAGCAATGGCTGGCGTTCAGTACGACCCAAGATGGATCGAGCAGCTTAAGCCCAATTTATTACGACATGGAGCTTCGACACATAGGAAAAAAACAAGATTTGATAGACGAGGTTGAAAGTTACTTCATTCTGAATATTAAATGTAAAATATGCAGGGTGGCTACTAAATAAACAGTGTCCTTAGGTCAGGTACTAGCTTTTGGGGATAGTTGCAAAAGTTTGTAGCTAGTCGCAATATTCCATGTAAGCTCCTAAATACAAAATACGAGTAAAATTTTTGCTTAGAATTCTGTCCCATCCCCCCCCCC
>JAHWFP010229354.1:73659-109553 GCA_023313725.1 Lithobius niger | reverse complement strand
AAAACAACTGCTCCCTGACAGTGACTCGATTTTGCCAGCTAATTCGGTGTACTTCACGCATAAAGGTGCCGATTCACAATTTTCTAAAGTAGAAAACAACTGTTGGATGATATCACTACCTTCAAAGGTCGATCGTTTTTGGAAACTTGGCGGGTTTTTCTACCAGTTTTGGTTTTGGGTGGATATCACAACTTTCATAGGACTGTGAACGTACATAAGGGTACACCGTGTTATCTTCATCTGTACCTTTTTTCTACAGGAATTTTATTTCTATAAAAGTTCACATTTCTAATTTTCAAATTTACCATTACCAATTAGCCGTTAGATTAGCAAAATTGCCACGGCTTAGTTTAGTGAATGACCACTCTTAACATGCTTGCTTCAATCCCATTTTGGCACACACTGGCTAACAATCGCTGATTTCGTTCGCTTCGCTCACTCAATCAGCGCATCCCCTTAATCTGTTTTGTTTATCCCTGCACCTTCCCCTTAACTTTTCAAGATTTCATTGACATTTAGTCATGCAGAAACCCCCGAAGGTCGCTGTTACTAAAACAGCAGAACGCGAAGCATTTTATTTTTGGGTTATCAACAAAAAAACCCGTTAGCTCTGGATGCTCGTATTGTTTCATAACCATCATCTAACGTGCATCCTTTTGTTCTTACGCAATCCACGGCAACGTTAATGTTTCCTTATTTTGTCCTTCGTTACAGTTCAGTTTTAAGTTCGTCCAGGCTTTTACAATTAATTTAAAGACCAGTGTTGATTGCTCAAGACATTGTTGCTTGAAATATTTGGTTGCAACTTGGAAAAGAAACGAAATTTAAATTCCCTGGTGGCGAATTTCAAAACCCTCCCACGTATTTGTCCTGACCCCTTCAACCCCCAAACCAACAAAAGGGCCATCCTCAGATCACCATGCATCCGTGTGCCAAAATTCAGCTATGTAGGCCTTCTCAATTCTGCGCTAGCCGTGAGCAAGAAGCGTATGGGATTTAACATGGGAAAAATCTTATTAGCTAGCTAGCTAGCCAATAACATAAAAACACTCATCCTTTAAATTTTAGTTTTTCTTAATTTCTGACCCTTCACCTTACATTTTCCACATTTTGAAACATTTCTGTCGCATTGGGATTTATCCTCAACATGCCAAAATAAGCTTTCAGTTGCTTACAGTTAACAGACACATGTCTGCTAGTGAGCCGCGTTTTTATCATTAACAATCGGATGTCTACAATGGGATGATCTGCTGTTACTTGGCGGCGACACAGTAGCGTGTGTCTAGATCGGTATCTTTCATCTCATAAGATAAATGGCGGAAAGCAAACAGTCATAAAATTATCTTTGCATGTCCTAAAAATAGAGAAAGCTCGATTTGAATATTTTGTTCTTTTACTGGGATTAAGTTAATTACTGGATTGGTCAGTTTACTTCAAGCACCAGGAGAAAAGCTCGATATTCGCAGCTCATACTTCCCTCATCCCCACTCGAAGATCGACTTTTAACGCCGATTCTGCAACAGAGACGCTCACAATTTTGCCGTAAAACAGTGCATTTTACCAAGCCTGTTTAAGTCATTGTGCGGGGGGTGTTTTATGTTTTTTTTTATGGTTTTTTTTTCAAGGTCCAAGACTGGCATGGCATCCATTCCACGTGGTTAGTTTTTTTGCTCGGTTGTTTGGCCAAGAGCAGAAGAAGCAAGTCGACGATCTGTTTTCGTTTGCCTACCTCTTTTGTGGGGGAAGCAGGTTAGCGTTTGGCGTTCTTTGATGACAGGCGGACTGCAGCAAACGAAACATTTCAAAACGGTTCGGTGAACCTTTTTTCCCTTCTTTTTCTTCTTCCCCTTTATGTGTAATTTTGGACGCACCTTCCTTCCCAAGGTTGCCAATGGCCTGGAATTTTCGCCTGATGAGGTTGAAGATAAGGTGGGGATAGGGGATGCGGTAGGAGTGGGGAGATGTGAATTTAGAGACGACACCGATGATTTAATTACTTCAAAATAACTCGCGCGGCCCACCATTTGTTAATTGCGTTTATGTAAATAATCGCAGGGCAGAACAACTTCAGGTCCGCAGTCTTTAGTCGATGGATTCGGCACAAAAACAGCTTCCTAGAGTCGGTGGAGTTCTATGCTTCCTGTGACCCAGCTTTCCAGTGACTAGGAAAGTGCTCACAGCATACGTGACGTCACTGGATTGCACAATATGGCCGCCTAAAACGTCGCTTATTCGGTGATTTCTCATGTTTCCTCAGAGGCGCACCCTGGATAAGGGCGTTAGTTAGGGGGCGCCAGAATTGTACCGACACGGAGTCACGTTAATTCCGGTATTTTCTTAAAATACTGACCCCTGTGTTGGGCCCGGAATTACAGTAACGCCGGATTCGTAATATGCTTTAAAAGTATCTGAAATAATCCGGAATTGTGGAGTTACCGTAACTCTCGATTTTTTCTGAAATAAGGGAACCGAAATTACTATAACTAACATCCCCGCCTCGCTCGCTGCGGCTATGCATATAGCATCAGAAACCGCAACCATATTATATTGTCAAATTAGACAAGAGTTGGGGTAACTCCGTGTTACCACAATTCCTGATTGCTTCAAACACTTTTAAAGCAAATTATGAATCCGGAGTAACTGTAATTCCGGGTCCAACACAGGAGTCAGTATTTAAGAAAATTCAGGAATTAACGTGACTCCGTGTCGGTACAATTCCGTGCCCTCCGGGTGACTCGGTAACTGAGATGCTGCGCCGCTGTGAAACACTTTCTGGGCACACGGACAAGTCGCCGTTTCTTACAAGCGCAGAGAAAAAGCTTTAACTGCGGCTGAGTGATAACTTTAAAATTAGTTGAAATTGGTTTTAAAGCTGATGAAAATTTGTTGCGCAAATTTACTGTCGTTATTTTGAAAACTGCCACTAAAGTGTGCGCGGCCTATCTTGAGTTCGCCGCAGAACAAACACAGATAATCGATTGTACGTTTTTAGCAGCAGAGTGCCTTGTTGATATCCAAGATGGTTACAAAAACAATGGCGGTCGTCGATTAATGCCGCCCCCTCCAGGAAGACGTAGTCGCTCGTAAAATACTTCCAGGACTCAAGATATGCCGCGCACACAATAGTTAGCAAAGGATGTCGCGACCTACCTACGAACGAAAATCGTCCTCTACCGGCTGGCTTTGCTGATGAACATGTCTCCGTTGCTTAGTAACGTTCCCTACTATCATTAATAGTTTACTCACCATGGCCCAGCTTTCCCAATCATTTCATAGCTGGCTTCTAGTGTATCGACTAGGCTTGCGTAATAAAAATTTGAAAATGTTAATTTTGGCTATCCATTTACGATTGTGTGTGGAGGCCTCTTTAAACGTATGGTGTATGGCCCTCATCAGAACTGCCATTCCGGGCCTGTGTAAATACTCTATTGGCGTTGCCGGTAAATACCACAGATTACTCACCCAAACAGTCTATCTACTGATACGATACTACAGAAATGATATTACAATGAGACACGTATCATCATCAGACGACTGCATGATACGTTCCTCATTGTAAAGTTTTATTTTAGAAACTTTGACAAGCGCGTCCACGCATTATTTAGGTTCGAAATATCAGAATAAATATAGGTTCCTCAACAGGAAGATGAAGGTGTCAGCTTAGTTTCAGTTTTATAAACAAAAGTACTCTTGATCAACATCCAGACGAGTTCAATAAACTACCAGGTAACAACAAAACGGCTCTATAAGGGGCCGTCCATATTTTACGTCACACTCTACGGGGTGGGTAGGTGGTTGATTTTTGCGTTGCAATTGAGACACAGGGGTGGGGAGGTATTTCTAAAATGCGACGTCACAAATCTTGCATCACGTTTTGGGTGTTCGCATCACCTTAATTTTTTGGCGATTTATTTAGGAAAACAATAGTTCAGGTGCAATTCCATTTGTACACACAGAAAAACTCCAAGGTTTAAACCCGTGGACTGTAACAGATTTGTAGAAAAAAAAAATTTAAGTATAAGCAAATGTAAAGTAATGAAATACTACAGGAGGGGAGGGGCTTACGGAACTGTGATGTAATTATTACGGGGGTGTTTTAAATTGTGTGACGTTTGTGAAGAGGGGTGGGTGAGTTATTCTGAATAGGCCAAAAAGCGTTACGTAATATATGGACGGCCCTTAGTAAACTAACAGCTCGGTTTTCTTTCGTCTCTGTCTCATCATTATTTGCCGCTCTTTTCAAGTGTAGCGCACTTCTGCGTGTCTCTCTCTCTATCCCCAAGCAACCGTTTCCAAAAATGGCGTCTTCTCAAAACTCCCACACGTGGAATCCA
This sequence comes from Lithobius niger, assembly GCA_023313725.1. Lineage (NCBI taxonomy): Eukaryota > Metazoa > Arthropoda > Chilopoda > Lithobiomorpha > Lithobiidae > Lithobius > Lithobius niger. The sequence continues at coordinate 105,219 of JAHWFP010229354.1, read as the reverse complement.
CGAACAGCACATACTGATGATGTTCCGTCTCTGCTTCCCAAACGCCTTCACTCGTTCGCGTCAAGCGGCGCAAAAGTTTTACTAGCACACTGTTTTTACGGCGAAGGTGATTTGCCCGCGTCTACGTCTCTTTCTCGCAGCTCCTTCTTCGAGCCCATCTTATTTTTAGAAAGACCATTTCGGCGAGTCAGAGGGAGAGAAGACACACTCAGAATCCAGGTATTCAAGTCGTGATGGTGTCACAACATAATTTAGTACAACGAGGGGAAAACAACGAACGACCAACGTTCCACCCTCTCTTCCTCACTCAACCTCCCAATACTGGAAGATGAGCATGTCACATTTGGGGAGAACTACAGGCGGATCCAGCAATATTCTCAAACATAAACATTTACATTGTTTACCTTTTTCGTAAGCTTTTTTTTTTATCCTGACGTACAAACTATAGATACGACATTTGTGCAGTATGCTTTTATAAGAAGGATGAACACAAAAAATTCACTAGAGACAAGTATATATGCCGCATGAATACGGACTATACTACATACTGATTGATTTGATTCTGGGGAGCCTGGACCCGAAGTCATGCGCTCCTCGCTAAATAACAATACATCTGGTACATCATTGGAACCTCCAAACTCCTCAAGTCATATCGTAGAACATTCCGATTTTTTTATACTCACTGGAACTCGCGCTGAACTTCTTTACTGTTAACGTGTCTCGCGTATGGACAATGCATTTTGTACCACCACATTGTTCCAGAGTGATCTGAGGAGCGTTTCGTCTTTGCTATCCCAGTCTAACTTCCGGTAATGGCCGGGGGCTTTTACCTCAAATGCTAAAACGCTTCTCAGATCACTCTGGACAACGTAGTGGTACGAATAAAAACTTCGAACGTGAGACAAGTTATCTATAAAGGCGTTTAGCACGAGTCCCTATGAATATTATAGCACGTAAGCGGAAAATGTCATAACGCTCAATACAAGTATGGATTGTTCTTGTTTTCTCCTTTCATTATACAACCTGCGGCCCTGTAATTATTCCACCAACGCGAGCGACGGAGGACGAGCGCCTAGCACGTAAGCAGCACGTCCAGAATTATGCACAGGCATCGATTACATTAAATCGATGGCATTAAAAGCGAACCGAGCGGAATTCGAATAGGTTACGTGAACAGAGTGGTTTGTGACTTGTTAGATGTACCCTGTAAGTATGTACCAGTTCGTCTGAAGCAGGATCTTACACCTTCGAAGAACGTGGAACATCGTGTTATCTACCCTCCCTTCATATACCACTATACTTCTCTCAGAGTCAACTAGGATAGAAGCCGTGCGACTCGCTTCCCGGCTCCAGTCCAGACCATTCAAACTCCCCAGAACGTTATTTGTCAAGTCAACCCGTGTCACTTTCAGCGCGTGTCAGAACTGGCTTAGAACCGGGAGGTGAAACTCGCAGGCGAATTTTACTGGATTCTGAGTCGAACTTGCATTAAATGCTTTTTCGTCGAAGAGAAATGGTTGCAGATGTGAAATTCGCTGGAAAAATTGAGATTCGAGGTTTGCTGGATAAACGTAAACTTGCTGGCCAGAGAACAACCAGTTACTGATTTACTCCTTGTTGGTATACCGCCAGACCATTGTTGAAACTCCACGTTCCCCTAAAGTTCGAGGCTTGCAAGGAAACAATTTGGTCAACAATCGTATTGTTGCCGATTGTTGTAAACGGTCATTTTTCGCTAATTTGGGGCATTTAGGACCTAAATTAGAATTTAAGAATACGCCCAACAGAAATTCAGAGAAATTTCCCTTCTTCAGAACCCTTTCTCTAATTTTTGACACCACTATTTCGAGAGGAGTAGATGGACACGCAAACACACACTGAACAATTTTGATGTTCAATACCCATCGTGGCATAATAGCTAAAGGGAAAATAGACACGCGCCAGTGTTGCTGGATTTGGAAATCCGGGTATCTAGAAGCACGCTAGCGCTTCGCCTATTAAGTTTAGATGTGTTGGCTTTCCATGGCATCTAATTGTTGGCGTACGATTGACCAGTGACGATTTTCTTCTGGCTGCTCAAGAAGCAGCTCACAATCTATACTTACATAAAGGGGTGATATATAAAAACCCAACAAGGGTAAAGGGACCCATCAAGTTTTTGGCATGGAAAGCAGTGATATCAGCGCCAAAACCGCTGCCACCAAGTTTTCTGTCCCAACCCTGATCACTCAATCTTAACTGACACCTGGGTGATTGCCAGTTAAACTTGAGTGATCAAGGTTCAGAACACAAACTTGGTGGCCGCCATTTTGGCTCTAGTCCATTACTTTCTCTATGGTGAAAACTAGAAGGTTCTCTTTCGAGAGACAACGGTTTTTGCTAGGCTCTGTCATCTGGGGCAAAGACATGTAGGGGAAACTATCTGATATAATATCCCCGACGGTTTTCAGATCAGGTAGAGGAATTTCTGAAGGTTTTGGGTCATCTGAGAAGAATGCAGCAAAACGAGCATGCCGAGACGTTGGGTCATCAGAGACGACCGACCGCTGGTCTGTTTCGTCAGCTACCGATCCAGAATTATTGGAGTCCGCAATGACGATGGGTCATGAAGGACGAGGATTAGTGAAGTAGTGGCGAAACTTGGGCTGGTGGTTCCCGCGCATGGTAGCTCAAACCATGGTATTTAACCTTAATTCCCGGAGAAGAAATAGCACATCCGACTAGGTGGAGACGTAGAGAAGAAACGAAGCTACAGTCGCCCGCTTTGGAGGGATGCACAGAACAGATGCGCATTGGGTCGCGAAGCTGGAAGGTTCCAGGAACTTTAATCTCTAGATCAAACTGCATTGCGGAAGGAGAACGCATAAATTCCAGATAATGGACAATTTTGTCGGCATAAGTTAGTTTTTAATGTGTTAATTTTTCGAAGCACTTTTTTTCACTTTTATTTTCGTGTTACGCCATTGGTCGTTAATACCTTGAGAGATCAAAGTATTACGGTATCCTAATGGGCCCATTGGTGTAACATCGATCCACGTTTTGGGAGGGTTGAACTTTGAACCCCCTCACCCCTTCTCTACATTTCATATCACAATGACACACTGTTGGAACAATGTCATTTAGCCCTTCCAAGCAATTTTTATGTTTAGAAGCAGCCGTTTTCTCTCCAAGGCAAAAGTTTGCATTGCTATCAGCCATTTACATATGCTGAAGTCTGCTGCCGTTCTGAAATATGATACTGTTCAAAATCAAAATACCATTTTCAAGAAAACCTGAACACCCATAGTTTTTAAAATTATAAAGGTTTTTTATGCCAATTTTGTTGATTTTTGACCAATTCTCAAATTTCTTGCTACGTCACTGGTCATACTAATTCCAGAGATCAAAGTAGCTCGCTCCATCTTAGGGTAGCTACACAGAAGATGTAAACTTCCAACCACAAATGTGTTAAGAAATAATTTTACGTAAAACTAACTGCATTCATCAGATTTAATGCAAATTAAGTAGCAGATACACATTAACGCAAAAAATACAATATCTGCACATGAGGACACTGGGACTTTATTCAAGAGATTCTAAGAATCCCAGTGCCCAAAAAAAGGAAGTGTTAACATTTTGGTGTACAAGCACTTTCAAATTGTTAAAAATATTTTTTTTAAACATCTGTTGTATGGAATGCTCCTAATGCTTTTCAGCACAAAAGTTACATTAAAGTTCAACAATGAAAATGAACACATCACTAAGGTACCATATAACTCCTTGCAAATTGAAACTATGTGCAACTACCCTCCCATTAAAATTTTTTGGATGGCTGATTAAGAAAAAAAAATTAGCCTGACAGCAATTAAGTGTTGTCATTGGATAAACTGTCAAAGGCAAAACAATGGTACAAACTAGTTTCATTGCTACATGTAGACATTCCGAATTTCTCAAAAAAATTTCGGTGCAGGGGGTTTTGCTCCATGAGGCAGGACGCTAAACAAAGTTTTTTTTTTAAACTGTGGTTTTCGGATTGTTTCACAGAACGCACACAATAACGGGAAAGAGTAACAAAATGTACGTAGTTATGCTCAACAATTGATCAATTATTTGAGTAAAAAAAAGTTCTGAAAAAACAAAGACAAATTTATTATAAATAAATAAGAATTATGCTTTTCGGATTTGTTTGCTTTAAAAGCTATTACGTTACAAACTAGCACAAAATTATTTCCTACTACGGAATTACCTAAGAGTAACGCAATTTCAAGTAAAACTTCTAAATTTTGAAGTACTACTCGTAACGTTTGCAAATTACAATACACATTCATCACCCTAATATTTTACGTAGTGCCACATTTTTTTTCAACAAGTGTTTATACATATTTATTTTTTGGCAAAATCTCCATAAATTTTAGGCCATTTTTTAATATTTTTTTAATAGTGACAAATTAACACGCTGTTAAAGTTACCACAATCTAGGTGAAACAGGTTATTACAAAATGCAAGTTGCACATAGTTGCAGCACACAAGTTGCTCACACACAGAAACTTGAATATGTATTTAACCTCACCATAGTTACCAAGTAGCAATTATACAACTCGGCACATCCGACAAGAGATTCAAGGGTGCTCTTTGCAAAATTTTATAATTATACACACATTTTGTTCGAGTTAAAAATCGTGATGATACTTTAAGGTGGCGCAATTCTAAGGGACGATACACAGGATCGTTTTAAATTGTTTGTAAGGCTGAGCCGGTCCTGATTACCGACATGTGTATTGTTCGTAGAAATCACGATAAGTAAATAAAACCCAAATGTAATTTTATGATTCTCGTCGACCGATTTTGACGTTTGAATATCCCACTTTTAAAGTTTTTCCATTAGGTTTCCAATGGCTCCCAACCCCAATTTGTTACCTTTTACTGTACAGAAGTTACAAGTCAACTAATTCCTTTTTGGTAAAAGTTGGGTAGTATCTGATGTTTGACCAATTTTTAATTTTAGTTTGCACTGGGTCGTCTCATTTAGTCCCCGAAGCCACCGCCTTTAGGCGCTAGACTGAATTTTTGTTTAATTAGCCGAAAAGCCAAAAATTATCATTATTTTAGGCTGAAAGTGTTGTTTTACTTAATTCAGTTATTTGAATGTTTACTGTAAATGTATCGTTTATACTCATTCTTAAATCATGAAAACATACCATCGTATTGCTTCAACAAAATTTTAGTTGACCTCTTAAGAAGCTACGACATAGGCCTAAGTGTTTCGTTTGCTTGCAGTGCTGCTGAATAACAAAATAAAGAAACGTGTGAACTTGCAGGTGCTTTCCACCAGGCATGTTGCTCCCACTTTCCACTCATTAGCTCGTACGAAATGTGGATTGGGATTCAACGTGAACCGATATACGTACGATGAGTAGACTAAAAACTGTGTATGAAGATTTATATGTAATAATAGACGATCGTCTATTACCCCGCAATAATCGTATCGAGCAAGAAACTTCATTATCATACAATATGACGAACAGCAGGCTAGTTTTAATGCTTCGAACAAGCAAACACGCACTTCATTTAATATTCATCAAAGTAGTAATAGATATTTTCAGAGCTTTCACAAATTAAGAATTTTACTAGTAATTGAGCTCCTCTCTCCCCTTTCCAAAACCAGTGTAACACTTGGCGTAACCCCCCCCTCCCACCACCTGAAAATACGTAACTATTTTCTTAAAAGAAAGCAACCCCCCCCCCCTCCACCATCACCAACTGTATGTAATTTTTTTTTAAGCTGTATTTAGTCTCAAGGGCGTAAAGAAAAATAAGTCCAAGTTGATAACAGAAGTTAGAAAAATAATTTAGCGAAATACGATTTAAAAAAATTAGTGTTACGTACAATTAGTCTTACACCCACCTCCTCTCGGTCCATTGTAGCAGATGGTTAACAGGTGCTCAACGCTCCCTCCCCAATCCGGGTGTTACATAATTTCGAATGCTACCTTACACGAGGTAAAAACATCCTAGCCATATTAAGCTGGAATTCAGCCGAAAATAATGACAAACCAAACTTAAATCCGGCGCATAAAACAAGAATTTGTCTACGGTTTCGAGGACTAGCCTCACTATTCACGAGCCAATGCCAACTAGCTCAGGCTTGTATTAAAACTGTTTTCATCATTAAAATGCTTTTAGCGTACGTGATATTATTTTAAGCAATATTTTTGAATAGTTGTGGATTTGTTTATTCATGCAATGATTAAAGGTATTTTTCTGGAAATACACGCTTCAGCCGTAGAGGTTTCGATTAGTTTGGAATTGAGATCGGTTATGGGAACTGGGGATTAAAATCGGGTTATCGGCCAGTTTCTTTTACTGATCGGCTTACGGTCGGCCCGAGTAACAAAAATGGCAGATCGGCCCAGCCTTTGGTGTTTGACATGTTGGGAACAATTGTTTGAACATAGATTACTAGGAGAGCTCAACTAAATTACTAAAAGTACTGTTAAATAAGTTTTCTATACAGTATTCCTTGTGTTACCGTAAATCGCCTATTAAACACCTATTGGCTGTTAAATTTAATTGGATAAAAAAAAAAAGACGAGTTTCAATTCATTTCTCGAATCTTGCTTCTGCCCAGGGAGTGTGTTTTGGCCTAACACCATCGTGGAAATGTCGGCATTTATCTGAACATTCACGGACGTGACCTGGGTTCAGTCTGGCATTTAACGCATTGCCTTTTACTCTCTTTATTCACTATATTAGTTTGCATAGTTTATTAGTTTATTTAATTTGATTGGTGTGTGAAGTTTTAGTTTTCTGCAGAAACACCACGATTTAAGGGCATAAATCATTGATTTCCTTAACCCTTTGCTTCCTAAATTTCTAATAACCTGTTCGTATGGTTGAACTGAATCTCCAGAATGAGGGAAGACAATTTCACATGTCGGAGTAGATAGTCAGCAACTCATTGGGGCACACATTCAGTCGCTATTCACTTCCTTTCTTACGAGGCAAATGTGACAATGAGCCGTAAATTAAGAAATTAACAGTCCTGATTTGAATAAAAAGGGCGTCTTAAGGAGAAATACTCGCATTTAATTCTGGTGGAAAGTTTGTCCCCGAGAATTTCTCAGATCCAGCACGCACAGGGTTAAATGCATGAAGCTCATAGTCCATGTTTACTTGTTGTACGCTTAGATTTCAAAGGACAACATATTTTTCGTCCCTATCCTTCCAAATTTTCGACAGTCTGGTTTTTTCTGGAGTTGGAGGGGCTCAGAACGGCTGTCTTCGTCGGGATTCTGCGTCATCGCTCACTTCGTCGTGATCGTTCGTCTATTTGAATGCGACGTGGGCCCTAAGCCTCCGAACTTGCAGGCTGGTACACCATTTTTTCCTCAGCAACTTATTAAACTAGCCTATCAGCAGAGACCCAAGCATCCAGTTTCTGCTGAGAGGCGAGTTTATAGGTTGCTGCGGGAGAAATGGTGTACCGGCCTGCAAGTTACGGAGGCTATTGCCCTTTGACGCATTCAAATAGCAGACGAACGATCACGAAGCGAGCGGTGATGCGGTAGCCTGACTAAGACAGTTGTTCTGAGCCCCTCCAACTCCAGAAAAACCAGAATGTCGAAAATTTGCAAGGACATTGGACGAAAAATATCTTTTCCATTGAAATTTAAGTGTACAAGAAATAAGCACGGATTCATATTTTCAAAGTAAGCAATGTGACATTTAAAAAAAAAAAGAGGCTTAGGCCACTTAAAAAAAAGAAAGTTGGTTCTCGGGCATTTTTCTCAAGCAATCCATGCGGGCGGGCAGAATTTATTTATTATTTTTTCATTTTTCAACCCTATTTTTCAGTACATTTTGGGGAATTATTTTTTACTTTGGGTAAAATAAAGAATACTGCCTAGTAATGCTTCTTACCACGTGTCCACACAATTATTTAACGAAAAGAATACTAATTTTATTTTTCAATTTCTCATTAAGGGCTATTTTTGTTCTGTAACTGCTATTTTTTATTTCCCGTTAAAATATCGGTGCGGGAGGGCCTGAGAACCAACTTTTCTTTTTTTAATGGCCTTATAGTCAACTTCTAGCAAAAAAATTCACAATTTCTGACCATAAAGCATTTTAGGGGGGTGGGCCGTAGCATTCCCCAGAGTTGCTAATAGGCGATTTACAGTATTTGTGTTAACTACCAGTATTGTATTTTGTTGATAACCCTAAAGGCACAATTTGTAAATTAATGTACCTAATTGAAATTACACATTAATAAGTGGTACACAATTTTGAAGTAAAGCATTCCTCCATCTCTATCATACACTATCTTTTTTTTTATAAATGCCTATATATTATCGCAAAATATGCATATCACACTATTGCAGACACATGTCGCTATGAATGCTGCTCCAAAAACATCTTGCATGCAAATAAAAAGCCAATTTGAAACAGAACTTCCGTATTCATACGTACCAGTGTTTATTTTATGAACAATAGCGGTCATAAGGAAATTTTGAGTGCTTTAATAAATGCCATCGTAACTGCACTTAAGTTTCCGAACACAATAATAGCCGGCCCTGCATGTAATTTCTGTTTAGTATTAACACTATATCGAGTAGGTTTATGTGAAAACATATCGTTAATTTCTGGAACTGCATTGGTACAAAACCATTTCCCGTTTTCACTATAAATGGATAAACAAAAACTTTGGATCAACTCCTCAAAATACACAGTCAATCTAAAAGACAACACAGTGGTAATTTACGCTACCGAAGGTCAACTCTCCAGCGATTTATGCTACCAAAGGTCAATTCTCCAGCACAATTCACCTATAAACTATGATTTGCATATACCAAGTTTTTGTTACAATCCAGCAGAAATGTGCGTATTAAAGAAGTCATTACAGTTGAATAAGAAACAAAAATGTTAAGTTACTTGGCAAAGTGCTCAATACAGCTAAACTTTACTTACACCAATGCAGTTATGCCTACGCGTTGAAATTCTGCTTCTGAGGCCTCAATTTTGAACCATATATTCGTTGCTTTTCTACAACACCGAAACACGTCCCCAAATTAGCCATCAAAATACTTCCGTTCTAGATGTACCTTCATAAGTTTTTATTACTACAAAGTAGGGGGCACACAGCCGATATCAACTAGTCAGTATGCAATTGATAAACCAACTGACCGAATGCTTCGTTAGTACGACTTTCAAGGTTGTGTTCGTTTGCAGCAAAGCGGTCAAGTGTAGAGACACCCTTAAAGAATAACACAGGTGTGAATCCATTTTCTCGCACAAAACTACCTATTTTTTCAACTGCCGTTGTCCGCACATAGTTGCTTGTTAACAAAAACGAATTATTGGGTACTCTGTTCAGTGCCGACTAGTTTCCAAATACATAACATATCAACTAGATAAAATGCAGATGACCGGTGTATCAATGACCAGTCTAATAAAATGCACAGAAAAAAAAAAGATTCAACGTTTTGACAAGTTTACATAGTTACAATCACTACACAAAAAATAATTAAACCTCGTATTGGATTACATCTAAAAAGGAGTTCGGTCACTTACATGGTCATAGACATGATTGGACTAAATAATCTACAGTATAAGATACATAAATTAACTCTTACAACATAAAAACGTGAACAAAAGTTCATGGCAATGTGATATACAAAAAAATATACATTTCGGAAACAATATTTGAACATGAAGACAAAGGCTGCAAAACGTAAGCGTGGGAATATCTTGTAGACAACCATCACAACAGTATGGAGTTTCGTCCAAAGGGAGGCTACGCCGGACTTTCAATAATGCTGACTTTCATAGTTGCATAATACATGGACCGCAGGAGGAGAACCACTGCACCAAGAAAGGCGGCTGAACAAGAAAACCAAACCAAATTTTATTAAAAGACATTCAGAAAATTTGCACTTGCCCAATTACTTGATACATACAGAATAAAATGAAAATCACACAATTAAATTAAAACTAGTTGTACCCACGGCGTAACACACGCCGGTCTAGCCGGTTCACCTGAGTAAAATATTTTGTGCAGCATGAAATGAAAATTGGTAAAGCTCCCCCCCCCCCCCCCCCCCCACCTCGTTTCCTCCTCTGAACCAGTGGTGGCACCTCAAAATATGGTACACGTGTCCTCTTGAAACGAACAGGAAGAGGTTAAGGACGAGTGTAAATGTTAAGTGGAGATAGGCGTCGAAAGTATTCTCGGACCAATGCTAGGATTTCCATCGGGAAACGAGTTTTGTGGAGGAACGTGTTGAGCGTGCATAGATTGAAGATTACGCGTGTGTCCCCATTCTTCTTGGAATAACCCACGAGGGGCTGCAAAAGCCCGGCGTGTCCTGCTGAGAGAGCCGAATACACCTTTACCGAGTACTTCCCTGATGAAAGTCTCCGCCGTGGTGGTGGACCCAGAGAGAGGGAAGGAGAGCTAAGGAACGGAAGAACGTAGCCATGATTGATAAAACAAAGACATCCTACTTGATTACTTCCCATTCTTTCACGTGGTGTCTTAGTATGACCCCAACTGACTGCGAATGGACGCAGAGCATCCCTTGATGGAGTTACTAGCGGAGATGGGGGATCCATGAACCAGTCCCTTACGGGCACCTTTGACCCTGCAAAAGGTGCGACCACCACGACCGTGGTAAGTAAAAGATTAATTATCTTGTCTGGCTTGTTGGGTATAGCCCGTACCCTTGTTGTAAGTTATACGAAACTGTCCCCTTCCCTGCTTGTCCTTACCCACTGGCCAGGAAAGCCACGGTTGGGTCCCGAAACGGACCTCTACGAAATGGATTCACAGCATTCTTAGCTGGGGGACGACCTTGAGCCGCCGGCACCAGAGCAGGAAGAGGTCTGCCCTGTTCTCGGAAATCTGGAGATGGGCCGAGCAGCAGGCCATTAAAGAGCTTAGAGGCGGCGTGTAGAGGGAGGGGTCGAAGGTGACCAATGGTGTCCATGGAATGTCCATTGCAGTTTTCAGTACGCGTCCCTATGCCAATGGACTGTATTCAACTTGGCTCGTATACTACAGATGAAGGCATTGTCCTGAAATAACGACAATCTTCATAAATTGGAGGCAGTCTTGTAGCGTAATATCGGATCGTGTTTTGGCCAGATCAGCCATGAACACCCGCAACGGCGCTGTGGGGGCAGAATATGCCAGATCTGCATGGTGCCCGCCTTTAGGCTCCATCGAATTAACTAGCTGATCCTCTGCCAGCTTGGCATAAAGGAGTCGTACTAATAGTGGGAGGGGGGTATTCGTGAATCGGGTTCCATACTTGAGTCATCCGTAACACATTCTGCCTCTGAAAGGGTACGATAACGTATCCTCTTTGGGATATTAGAACCGTTGGAGCTTAAAGAACAAGCACCTTCTCTTTGATCATGAGGAGGGAGTGGCATACCCACGGATAGAGGCTGCTCATCTTCACGTAAAAATCCAAATCCACAAGTTATAGAAAATGAATAAGCTGCCCTCTCCATAAATATCCTTTGAATTGACACAGCTTGGCAATCGTCTTCTCCGTGATTGGGTTCCCGAGTGTTGGATAGTAAAACTCCCGACATGTGTAACAAGGGGTATGGGGGGGGGGGGGGGTTTGCGGGCATCTTGTCCGTGGTCTCGGTATGAATCACAATAGGATACGCTGAACTCACATGCACAGCAATCCCGTTAACAATGACTGCAAAAGCGGGATTGCTATCATGCATACGAGCATGACAAAACACAATAGCATGGAATGAAACACAAGTATTGCCAAAATCAAACGTGCTGTAAGCCACACTTGAGAGCTTAGAATCACTTGCTATCAACAGATTCGAAGCAAACCAAATGCCACTGATGAATCTAGTAAGCACAAGCTACACCAACATTAACCAGATCATTAGGCCAGAGCTCGGTGCCAATCTGGATAGGCAGTTCCTCCAGATTCCACGCGATGTACAGATCAGTGGTTCGACAGACTAGCGGGAGTTTAAACATTGGAAAGAAAATTTTTGTTGTGATGCGACTTTTTATTTTCTCGCACAACTTCTGATGAAGATGAAAGGAGCATCACCGAACATTCCAGAGTAGGACTATTTTGTGTTCTTCAAAGTTTTTGTTGTGTTCTTTGAGATGCCTTTTAAATAGCACTGTGACTGCCAGTTGCCGGCGTTTTCCATTCTTTTCAAGTGCCGACTATGTTACAGATGTGGGCATTCAAGCAAACAGTGCATTCATAACTTGCTGTACGAAACTCGATACAATTAGGGTGTAAAGTACGCATCTTTGGAGGAGTTCACTAAGGTTTCATTTTAGAATACAAGCATCATGCGGCAAAGGGAGGCAATGCGTGCAGTAAGCCAGTCAAAAGCAACACTGAAAGAACTTACTTATTGAAATGAATAATAGACTAGCATGTTACCTACTGGAAACTTACCACAACCAATAAGAGAACCATTATTCATTTTCCTGTAGCTTAATTTTACCTAAATTTTCATAAACCTAAATTTATTTAACTTCTGGCCCCTAGAAATCTTCAGGGATTGACCGAGTAGGGTTCCACCGAGTTCATGCATAGTTACAGATCTGCGATTTGAATCCAATCTTACACAAGTGCAGATTAAGTGGCTTAAAAATCAAAAAATTTTTTATAGAACATTTAACTCAACTTTGTCCTTTCAGCAAAAACTAAGCGTGTTTGCCCAAACAACTAGAGGTCAAGTTGTCGTAGCAGAATACTACTTAACTTAATTTGGCTACAGGAAATAGCGTATGAAAACCCAACAGACTTTTATTTTGGGGAGAGTCACATTATTTTTGCACCTTGGGGAATCAAGATACTTTCCAGGGTTATGAAAAGGGGGGGGGGGGGGCAAAAAAATTTGGTATCACATTTTCATTTCCTCCCCATTTCGGCCGTCCCCAATAACCGGTCCCTAAGGCCATTAAAAAAAGAAAAGTTGGTTCTCAGGCCCTCCCGCACCGATTTTTTGACGGGAAATAAAAAGAAACGACGCGGCAAAAATAACAGTTACAGAACAAATATAGCGCTTATTGAGAAATTGAAATATAAAATTACCATTCTTCTCGTTAAGTAATTGTGTGGACACATGGTAAGAAGCATTAAGGGGCAGTATTCTTTATTTTACCCAAACTAAAAAATTAATTCCTCAAAATGTACGGAACAATAGGGTCGAAAAATAAAAAAATAAAAAATAAAATTCGCCCACCCGCACGGGTTTCCTGAGAAAAATGCCCGAGAACCAACTTTCTTTTTTTAAGTGGCCTAAGCAGTTCTTTGTATAACTTACCAACATAAGCCGTATATATTCCAGGTGCCGCCCTCGCGTATTTATGTGTACCAACCTGAAATAAAAAAAAATAATATTTATAGCACCGTTTAACACCCTTACTTAGTAAACTCATTATTTCTATTCAGTTGACAATAAACAGGCCAACCAAACAACTCCCACAGAAATGAGAAAATGTCTGGTCAGGCTGAGCAATGACTGGTTTTACTAGATTAGGCCAAGTGCATTTGTTTCAGGAACTCATTGAGTGATAACTGAAGACCTGCTGCAAGATGATCGATGGTGCTTACTGCTTGCACATTGCGTGATAACTGAAGACCTGCTGCAAGACGACCGATGGTGCTTACTGCTTGTGCAATTTTGGTGCTTATCACAGCACCAGACCCTTCTGCAGTCTTTGGAGGAGTTCACCAAATGGATCACCTTGCAAAGGCAGGCACATCTGTGGCAGTAAGTCAGTAAAAAAAAGCAACACTAAAGAACTAGCTCATTGAAATGTGTAAGGAACTGCCATATTACCTAATAGAAACTTAAACTTACAGCAACAACAAAGGAATCGCTGTTATTTTTCCCGAAGCTTAATTTTACGTAAGTTTTCCCTTATCCAAAATTTAAATTTTTCCCTACAGATCTTTAGGGATAGACTAAGTACGGTTTCACAGAGTTCAAGCAGAGTGACAAGATTTGCGATTTGAATCCGATCTTACACCAAGTGCAAGTTTGTTGAGAATTGTTTTGTATTTTAATTTGGTAACTTTATGCCTAAACCTTACTATGCCACGTAGGGCACACCTGCCTTTGCAAGCGGCGTTGTTCACCAACCGAAGACCGTGCCTACCGCACCACAATCCATCATTAGGGATGTGCTAGTAGAAAAATTTTAATTCGAGTCGAGCCGAGCCGAGTTTGCAACAGAAGAATCGAGTATCGAGCCGAGTTCGAGTATTTGATGAAAATATTTTGTTTGCAAGTTTTTCTTCAATTTGGTAAGATAATAAGAACAAAGATGGTGCTTAGCTGACTGTGTGGGTCATGGTTTTCTAGTTTTAAGGATATCCCCCAGTACGAAGTTGCCTGTTGGGACTTAGTCTCTGGCAGAATGGAACGGATGTTAACCGTCAAACTTGAAAATGGTTTCTATTATTGACTTTTAATCTGCACCACTGGAAAGCTCTCGTCGAGACGATCGATTTGGTATATTGTAATGTCAAATTCGGTCAAAAATTGACGAAGTTATTCCATTTTCGCCTGATTCGAGTTTTTCGAGTATGGACGCGAGCAGCTAGCCGAGTTCGAGTACAAGTTTCATACTCGGCTCGGCTCGAATTTTTCGAGTATCGCACATCCCTATCCATCATAGTGACTGCCAGTTAGGCCAGACATCGAATGCCTCATTTTTAAATTCAAGCGTACGAATGCCACAACACCAAGGTTTCATCGGCCTTCTACAAATTCAGTTCCGATTGTACAATTTAGTTCCGGCTAATGTTACTACCAGGCCACTTCCCTTCGGCCATCAGAGATGGACGACCCAGTTGGTCTTACACTGTCACTATCTGGCCATCACTGCCCTACTCCCCCGGCGCAGCAGGGAACATGGACTCGTCTACCATTCACGGCATTCTCTCTCTCTCTCTCTCTCGCGCTCATACTTTGTACACCGCCATCGTCAATGCCTTTCCAAATAATAAGGTTTTAAAAACGTATTTGTACGCAACATCTTTTTCCCAGCGCTATCGTATAACACTCTACGAGTTATCGTGTAACTCTGGGGTTATCCCATAAATCTTAAGGCACCTTCGAAACTCATTTAAATGCCACAACACCTCTGCCTTGTCATTCTCAATACGTACATCATCACCGGGTTATCGTGTACCTTTTTTTCTCTTCACTTTCTCACAGAGTTATCACTTTATCTCTTCACATTCTCGTACTTATTTTGACTCTCTTTAAATTTCTCTCCTGGGTCTCGCTGGCCACATTTCTCAACACTTCTCTTAACTCAGCGCCTCGAAGGCGACCGCATATTTAAATTCATATTCTCCATTTGGCAAAACGCTTGTTCGCTGCAAACAGGCCTTCCTGCTTTTATACTCGCCACATTCCGCCGTCAATCTCAGTTTTACCGTAAGGCGGCAAGATTGAAATCGATTAAAATTAAGGCAGCTAAGATTGAAATCGTTCGTTGTCATGTTCCTCAGAACAAATTAATTAGTTCAACTTACGGCGCTTCCTGTAACTCGACCAATCCCAAAAACACTGCTAGATGGAAATGCACAATCAACCGAATTGGTAGCACCAATTTACAAACACGTCCGACGAGCGCAATGGCAAAAGAAAAAGTGGATTGGATACGTCGATACAATGAGAAGGGAGTGGGGGCAGGTGACATAAAATTTGCATAAATTATAGTTGAATTGTATGGAAATTAGGTTAGATGAAAGTGCCGATAGCACGAGGGATATCCCATTTTGTATAAAATAGGTAACACTGAGTCGGAGTCTGAGAATGATTAGTTAGTTCGCACATGACGTCGTGTAAACAGAATTTTGAAACGACATACTTGGAGGAGCAGACCACTGATCCGCAAATCATGGCTTCCAAGGAGATTCCACTTCCAGTCAAATTCGTTTGTGAATAGTGCACAAGCTCTCTATTCGGTCATAAGGAGGACGCGAATTTAACCGGAATAAATCAGTGGTATGCTCCTCTCCGTGCGTCATTTCAAATTTTTGTTTATACAACATCAAGCGAGAACTTACTTTTCCTCCGTGGTGTGCGCTTTTTCTGATGGAGAACGGTCAATTCTCCAAAATTAAGGTTAAACTGTGTTCGGCCTGGTGATTTAAGTGCAACTTGAGCGCTTATTAGTTTTCATAACCACTTATCGCCATTTTCCGGTTTTCCATCACAATGAGCTTTATCTGTTTTAATCCAGATAAAGAAAGGCCAAGCATTAATGAGCTGTTTCTCAAACGGAAAAACTTAAAGTTTGACCATGAAAATTCTGTTAGGGCGGTGAGCCATGGCCCTTTTTTTTCCCATTTTCTTTGTTTGGCCACACGAGACTACGGCTAAGCAAAGAATACGTAAATTTTAACACCGATTAAAATTAGTTTTTGCTATCCTAAAAACTTGCTTTCAGTATGTGTTGATGTGAGCACAACAGAACGATGATCAAAGATATCGTTCAAAAATTTAGGCCTAACGCATTCGAAATATTAGGCCAAATCCATTCAGGTTAGTAACGCAAGGCAAACTTTTTTTCACATAAAATACTTCACATCAACGCATACTGAAGGCTAGCATTTTGCAGATAGTAAGAAACAAACATGTACTTACAGTCAATCCAATTCCTAGAGATAGTAAAACAAGACCTAAGATAAGAAATATAAGGGCTCTACTTTTGGCAAATTCTGGACCAACAGAGGACCTGCAATAAAGAAAGGAAACTCAGAAATTGGTAAATTCATTCCTCAATTCAATTTGCAGCTTGGTTTAACTTTGCACTCGAGTTCCTGGGAAACAAAGCCAAAATAGAAAACAAGTTTGCGTAAACATGCTCCCTGTAGCTTTAACCTTTTTGCAATCTCCTACACTAATATTGTGGTTACATAAAAAAAATATAACCTAGCACAGACCCGTAAAGAAGAGTGCAGACAGCGCCACAACCTACAAACGCGCTACAGTGCGAGCCACTCACTCAGCGATATTTGTAATATGTAAGCAAATTTTAAGCTTCCGATACAGACTAATAAAAGGTTAAAAGCTACAGTCTAGTGGCTAGTACTGCACGACTGACTGGATATTTTTCAAAATTGACTATCAAAATACAAAACCATGACGAACGTTTTGTAAATCAATTTTTTTTTTTACATGGATATATATTTTAAGGGGGGGGGGGAAGGGTCTTTTTAAAAAATTGCGGGGGTACACAAACTTTTGTCATTCCACGTTACATATTTTTATTTAAAGTTTTACTTTCACTGTAGTGTGTAGTCCAGGGCAAAACTGACCGACCTCCACCTCAGAGTGGTGCTCGGGTGAACACCCCTCCTGGGTGGCCAACGGGGGCGCTAGCCGAACCAAGGCGGTGTTGGTAGCGTATCTCATCTCGGTGGGTGCACGACGGGGCGAGGCGTAGACCGGCGGAAGCCAGTCTACCACTTGCGCAACCCAGGCGTGGGTAGCATCGGAGGGAATGCAGCTCCCGCAGTAGCAACCAAAACTGCTACCCTTTAAGTGCAGAGGATCAATTTAGGTTGAGTAATTGTTCTCGAATCTGTCAGGGCGACCGTACCCTGGGTGTCAGAACCAAAATCTTGGTAGTCTCTCCGGAGCAATGGTGCACCAAACTCCTTAATTGCTAGTGCGGGGCTGATGTTTTGCCAAGGCTTTAGCACTTGAGGATGGACTCGCATGGGCTTGGTGGTTGGGGGAAGACCGCGCAGCTAGAGGGGTAGCTGGTAAGGCGACTGTAAGTAATAGTTGAACCCGCTAAAGGGGCTTGGCTGCGAACACTTTTGGAAGCTGGACCCGGCGACAGTGGCACAGATCAATGCCCGGTACCAAAGTCCGACAACTTGGTAGCACTTGGTGCGGCCTCACTGGAGGTCTGGGAGACGGGTCCCACTTCCCCCGATCCCATCCAGCACCTGTGTCTGCTATCGTAGTGCACGGCGTTATCAGGCGTATCCTGATCCCTAGCGCCTGGGTGGCAAGGGCGGCTTATATGACTAAACGCTGGGAAAGTCGCCTAACCCAACCAAACACTTAAATGTAGTGTATAGTTTTACGTAAACTAGCAAGTAGTGCGTACAAAAATCGTGAGTACATAGACTCCCCATATCACAGTTGCTAGCAGTGTTAGATCACGAAAAACCAAAGACAGAAAACTACAACGGTGAGAGTGTACGTCTGTCACAACATTGTTTAGTGGAGCATTGCTAAACAGTCATGAATAGTTGAAGTTACACATATGAGGAATTCGGACCACTCGATGATGTAAACTAATGCTACGAATCAGCAGGGCTGTGTTAATTATGGAAAAGCAATTAGTGTTTTTTTCTAAACCATATCAATATGGTTCAAAAACAGTTTTCAATCGGATTTGAGTAAAGTGGATATATTCAATTAGTTTTAGAAAAAGATCTGCTGAAATTAGTGTTGATGCATTCAATTTGACATACTGCATTAAAGAAGCCAATGATTCTCTACTCAAATGTTGAAAAATGGTTATTGCTGCTCTTTGTCCGAAGGGTAGTTGTATTAATAAAATACTTGGAGTCCTTCAGACACAATTAAACATGTAGGCCCAGATTATTCAACGTTGCTTGGAAACATGAAATTCGTCAAAACTATCATGCTACGAGTACAAAGCAAAGGACGTACACACAATACTCTTGAAAGCAGATATCTGAAAGGTGCACCGCTGTCAGGCGGAAGGAATGAGCTTGAGTAGCCTCTAACGCTGCACGCTGCTTTATTAATCTTTAATTTTAAAACACTGACAAGTAATAATTTATTTTTTCAAGGAAAATCATTTTTTAGTGCGAGATTTGTCCTTACTTATTCCCACATGCATCTTGCATCTCGTTCACATGAATAACCTATTTTACGATTATTTTCACAGTAAAAGGTATTCTTCCCACAATATCTATTCAAATTTTCGTCATACAATTGTTTTTTTGGGCTGGTGTAGCTCAGTCGACTGTCTTCATAAGGTACTACGATCTCGTCTCTGCTCGTCAAATTTTGAAGTGTGGCCATAGCCTCCGTCTCTGTTAAGGCCCGTCCTGGTCGAATTGGATGTGTGGCCGTTAACTCCTGATTTCCATAGGGCCCGTGCTCCATTTCTCACGCAGTAGGTTATTTAATTCTCCTCTCTGTATTCCAGGATTCGAGGTTCCCTGAATAAGGGGTGTGCGAGTAGAATAATTTTAATTCGAGTCGAGCCGAGTTTGTAACAGAAGAATCAAGTATTTAGCATTTGGTTAACACTTACTTTGCAAGTGTATTTTTAATTTTTGTTAGTGTAATAACAACTAAAATTTTGCTTAATGGATGTGCAGGGCAATGTCTACAACTAGTTTTCCCGTTTTTAAATTGTTAGAGCTAGTGGCTTTTAATTTGCACCACCGGAAAGCTCTCGAGACGACGAATTTGGTATATTTGAACGTCAAAATCGGTCAAAAATTGCCGAGAACTGCGGATTAGAGTTTGGTTGGGATACATCGAGTCGAGTTTGAGCAGATAGCAAACGCTACTTGAACTCTAGGCTCAAACACCCATTCCCTGGATATTCATCAGCACAGCCATCTCTTGGCTGTGGTGTGAGTAGCCAGGGATTCCACACTCCTTAGATGCACATCATTAAATATACGAAAGTTCGGAAAACTCAAAACTCGAAAGTCCGCTCAATCTCAAAACAAACAGAATACTCGACCATATTCCGCAAATTTTCGACAGTTCTTTTTACTAGATGGAACACACTTCAACTGTCTTCGTCAGGCGTTGTACTTGCTTGTCCAAGAGCAAGCCGTGTTGTAAGCCAAAGAAGAAAAGCAGGTATAACGCCTGACGAAGACAGTTGAAGTGTGTTCCATCTATTAAAAAGAACTGTCGAAAATTTGCGGAATACGGTCGAGTATTCTGTTTGTTTTGAGATTGAGCGGAAATTTTTCAAATTCTTGAACAAGATGCACATCGTTCCTACAGTTTGACCTTAGGAGAGTTTTGGTATGTTATGCAGAATACAGGAGTGGTATTTTCATTCTCTTCTTCATATGTTAGATTTATATTGTCTGTCCACACTTTTAAAACTCTCTGGATGTTGGCGACTGCCCTCAGTTCTAAGTTGTAAGGCTGAATCGATGCAGAGCCGATTCTCGCCGAGCAAAGCATGATCGGCAATGCTCAGTATACTTAGCAATTACGTCCATTTAACTAAGCCGAGCTGGACAGCTCGCGTCTGGTATTGGCACACGATCCTGGGTTAATGGACCTTGAATGCGAGTGTCATTCGAGCAGTTACTCAATTCCTGTTGATGCATGGGTCCTGCTGCAGGAAGTTTAAATGGCTAACATAGAATTCAACACAGAATTTGCTACGGAGGTACAGGATTTGCAAGTAATTCATGCAGATTAACTTACTTTTTATGCTTTTTCAGACATTTGCTTTCATTTGATATTGCTTGGTATTTAGCAAGAGTTGATTAATAAAGGTGGTTGGTTCTGCTCAGCAGCACCGATTTTTTTGAAGTTCATCGAAAATTTGCCGCAACAATTGAACTAAGTGCTAAAATTTTGACAATAAGAGTTAAGTTTACCATTTTCTCGTCATGTCAAGCTTTTGTCAAAGTAAAAACCTACATCATATTTAAATAACTTTCTTACTCACACTTTTCTGCAATGTGGGCATCTTGCAAGGGCATTATTCAAAGTATTGAACTGAAAACGGAAAGAAAAAAAAATTAAACATTCAGCAAGGCAGTTGGGTCTTCATTTACCATAGGGTTCGTACTCATTTGTAACTTTAAAATTCCAGAACTTTTCCAAGATTTTTCAAGGATTGGTCACGTTGCACAATGTCTGATATGGAAAACAAACGTGATTTTGGCTATGGGAATTTCCAGTACTTAACAGATTTTCTAGTTTTTTAAGGACTTTTCCAGGCCTGGAATTTCATTTTTTTTCCCAGGACATTTCCACATTTTCAAGGACCTGTACGAACACTGTTACCAGCATTGGTCATCAAACAAGTTCCCAATTCGAATTATGGCTGTACTAAACCAATATTTGGAGATGATCAGTGATCTTTACAAATAATGGCCATTAACATTGTGGTGTGATCATGCTTATGTTAAGGTGCAGGAATCTCAATATGAATTTTCACTCCTTTACATCTAGCATGTAAAAACTAAGCATACTGCACGTTTGTCTAAGGATTGACAGTAGTTATCCTTAGATAAGGAAATACTTTTTAGCGACTGTGGCATCTAGGTGAACTATTTTACTTATCTTAACACGAGAGCTACATTAGTGGGAACTATGCAAGGCTTACTCAATATAAATTAGCTACAGATCTTGTGAAAAGGTTTCAGTGGCAATTTTTCAGACGTGAACAGTAGTCACAGGCAAAAGGGCAAATTACGAATCGGAGCTAATAGATACCAAATTAGGCAAGGCCCTTTTAACACTTAAGGCCATACAAAAAATCTTTCATTCTCAGGCATGTACAGGTCTAAAATATAAATGTATGTGGGTCAATACAGTACAACCTCGTTAATAAGAACTCGCATAACAAGAATTCCCGCTTAACAAGAACTTTTTTTTCCAAGATTTTGGTTGGTCAGCTATTTAGTCAGCACTAAATATGTGTGTTACTAAAACAAACTAACAATACGAACATATGGATAAAACGAACAAACATTTATAATTCCAGCTTATTTTTATGAATTTGCTGTTTGTAAAGGTTTGTACTCTAAACAAAAAAAAACCTTCAGCTTTGGCCAAAAAAGCTTTCACTCAGCCTGTACCCAGACTAAAACTAACTCGTGCTAATTAATTTGAACTATACCTAAGATATAATTGCAAAATAATTAGCATTCATTAGTTTTAATGCCAGGTTGCAGGCTTTGTGCTAAGAACAATGCAAGGCCACGGAAAAAATTATTTTATGCACCTCAGCAGCACTACCACACGAATCCCCCTCTCTGTAAATAGCCCTTGGATGCTTTAAATTTTTGCCAGAAAACAAATATTTTACACCAAGCAACTGCCCTTTTACATAATATGTACAGACGCTAAACCTACTACATTGATTCTGATTTGATTGTAGACTGCCGACTTCCAAGCTTCATGACTTGCATTTAGCTTAATACAGAATTCACACTACTAAATTTGTGTCACGGCGGGCACGCACTGATCAAGGCTGAATGAGGGCCAGTCTATATCAGCTCATTTTGGATATCACATTCAAAAATTCTTACCGTATTTACCTCATCTAGCAGGAAGGGTTGCACCGCAACAAAAGGAATGCATACCAGAGCATCATGAGGAAAAAGTGTCTTTTGTGCTGGATTATCTGCGGGCCCGCTTCGGCCAATAAACAACATGGGCCACGCTGACCCGGAAACAAGCAGCCGGCACGCGCTGGCTGAACACAAATTCAATTTTGTATTGTGAAATGGTAGACACGCTCATCGCGAGACTTTAGCAGTGCGAAATCGGTAATAGCAGCAAGTGGGTTTTACACCGGCTGTATGTTTATTTATTGTAAAAGAAGCACTATACGCACAATTTCAAAAGTTTCCACGATTAAAAACCCAATTTTAGCGAATTTTCAATGATTTATGATGCTGGAGATATAAAAGCACAGCCGACCATCTTTATCATGCAATTTTTTCAACTTCTATACAACCTACCTAATCAAGTCCTAGCGCCGTTCTATTTTTGGCAGATCACCTAAACTCGAATGACGCTAGGACTTGATTAAGTGAGGTTGTAATTTGTAAATAAGTCAAAAGTGCCTGATGAAGATGGTCGGCTGTGTTTTACATCTCCAGCATCATAGACCATTGAAAATTCGCTAAGTTTGGATTTTTAATCTTGGAAACATTTGAAATTGTGCGTCTACTGTTTCGTTTACAATGGCTTCTAATTTTCAATTAAGAATGTTGACATTTTCAAAATATTTACAAAACTTCAGTCAACTGGCTTTCCTTCCTTTTGTTACGATCCGTAATTACATTGTATAGTGTTTAGACCTGTACAGCCTGTTCTTGAATTAACATTTCAAGCAGGCGCAATCTTCCCTACGATAAATTCCTAAAATGCTCTACTGCACGTATCTAGGGTATAACTAAGTTTACGAGGCACCCCCCCCCTCTCCACTTTCTATCTCTAATTCAACACAGAATTATGAACAAACACAGACAAACGCAGAGATATTATGGCAGCACGCCAACCATTTTTTTGGCAGCGGGAAGTGCCGACCATTTTAGATAGCCAACGACGTTCAAATTTCAGACAATTACTGGCGGCAGCGCACACAGCTCTAGTTTGTACACTTTGCATTAGGCCCAAAACTTTCAAGCTATCACGCCAACTCTTAAATACGACACTGTCTGTATAGCATCAGCCGTTTTTTATTTCCTGTCACCTGGTTCCTTTTTCCAGCATTTCGAACAACTGAGCAAATAGATTGACAGTGTTAATAATAATATTACACAAACAATTTTCGACAATTCCACATTCTGAAAAGACCAATCAACCCAGACATTACAAGTTAAGCCAATAGTTTCTTACCAAAAATGTATCATGGCAATAAGCACATGTAACGCGGCACATGCCAGGAACTGTAGGTCCAGCTGTAGCCACAGGACTAGGTGCCAAATTGATAATTCGTTTGCTGAAAAATTAAACAGTTTTTAAAAGGGGTATTTATGAGCATGCACAAATCCAAATGAAGGACAAGGAATCTGGGCACATTAATGCCATTACTACCACATTTATTCCCAGAGGTGTGCAATACTACAGAATTTTGATACAGATACTGTTTTAATATTGGTAGTGGTATCGAATTTTCGGCAGTATCGATGGTATCGAATAGTATGGTTTTAGTATCGGCGCAGTATTAACGGCGAAGAAATCTACACAGCATTAGGCCTACCTTTAAACATTATCAAGTTGAGGATACTTGGAATATTCCCGAGTTACTTTAGGCACTTCTTCGGTTACCATCCATTAAAGTCTTAATTCTCCAAGTATCGGTATTGAAAAGAGTATTGGTTTCAAAAAAATTATCAGCATCGAGAAAGTATAATACCAATACTTAGAATAATAAAGTATTGGTAATGACTGGAAAAAACCTGGTATCGCACACCCCTGCTTCTTCCTACGCAACGAGACAAAACTCTAGTTCAGTAACAAAAAGTGAGCTTCATATTCTACAAATCTGAGTAAACCTAGTAAAGCAGAGAAGAGTTCGGCGTTCAGTGCAACCAGAACACGATGTAAATAGTTTTTGCTTCGGTTGATAAGTTTCCAGTACTGTATTTATTTACATTTCTTGTTTATTTTCGTTAGTATCAAGTGAGAAATTTTTTTTATACTGACATATCCATTTTACCATTTTAAGATTTTCTACAGCTAATATTAAGTATTGCGCAAGTTTATCAGTTATAAAGAAGGAAAAAATTACCGTAAATCACGATCAAATTCATCCGTACTTTAAAAGCACAATCTTAAATGGAAAATACTGCTCAGTATTTTGTATTTACCGTAAATTGCCTAATTAACGCCCTAGCACAATGAAGTAGCTGAAGCCGTGAACAAATCGTGTTTTGATAGGCTGCAACACCCTGTTCGGCCAAGCCACGTTTCAAGGCCCCCCCCCCCCCCTCACTAAAATGCGTAATGTTAAAATCGCAAAATAGCCTCGTTGACGCCACCCACCACTATTTTCTGCTAGAAATTAACTAAAAGCTTTACACATTTTAGGAAATCAATGTCTTATCCCTTTAAAATCGTAGTTATTCTGCAGCAAAATTAACTAAAAACTTCATGTATTTAATGAAATCAACTAAGTAGCTTGCTTACTCCAGCGTCTTTACTGCATCATGGAATAGTCAGCAATCGTTCACGCTCGTGATCTGGTTTCAGTTTGGCCCTATTCACATTTATTCATGAATTTAGTCTACGAGATTGCCCCTCCACCAAATTTTAACTTAATTCATAGTTTAAACAAATTTATTATTAAATTAGTGTTAAGAAAACAAAACCCTCGTAAGGCGATGTGAGTTTGATGTGATCTGGGCTACGTGGCCATCGGTCCCAGTAGCTTGCATTGGCTTCGGTTAGCTGCACATATATCTACAACTAACAGAATCTAATGCCAGCTTATATGCAAGCTCCTGGGACAGATGCCCATGTAGCCAAGGTCCAATCAAGAAGGTTTCATAATAATTTCTTTAAAAAAAAAACTATGAATCAAGCGGGAATTTGGAGATGCAATCTATAAACTAAACTCGTGAATAAATGTGAAAAGGGCATTGTTTTAATGCTAGACTGAACCTAGACGAACAAATTACTTTTCTGCGATGGAGTTAGGCCTAAAACACCCTCCCTGGACAGACGGTATGTTCGAAAAATCAATGTTGACGTCCTCCTCCCTTTTTTACTGATTTAGTTTTAGAAGCCCAGGAGCATTTAATTAAAAGGTGATTTACGGTTGTGCCATAAAAAGTACGTTGGAGCACGAAGCTGGCATTGAGAAGCCTGACAACTAGTCTTCAACGTAAACCAAGCACTTGTGTGGATTAAAGAGGCCAGGCATTCTAAAAAAAATAACCAAAACACCTGGTAGTAACCTCCAATCTAGCATAACATTCCATCAACGTAACATTTCTTTCTGTGATCGTAATTATGGCCAAATACTGCCTGTGATTCTATTTTACGGTATGTGGTTTATTCTACTGTACATGATAATTTTTTATGGACACAAATATTGGGTCCATAATAAATCTCAATCACACACAAGTGCAGCTGCAATGTGTTATTTTATTTCCCTCACTCCACACTGTCACATCTTGTTACATCCTGAACCTCAGTAGCAACTCAAGAATCTTTAACTGCGTATTATCAAGGCGTGGAAAGCAGTTTAAAATGTAATTGTGTTTGAAATCACCGTTGATAATAATTCAGTCTAACACTCAACAGGCTAAAAAGAAAATCAAGTGACCAGAAGAGTCTTGTAAACACTTCCAATCGTACCAGTTCGGCCTTGGACAAGCAATCCTCTGTGATGTTCCTTTGCAAATCAAAAGACAGTTGCATGGACAGCGAACATACTTTTTGCCGGGGGGTGCATTCTTGATTGGCTGAGGATGAACAAAATTAAAAATTCAATTAAAACGAGAATGGCAATACTATAAATATACTGTTTTAAGGTTCTGACATAAATGACTGACGAAGGTTTAAAAAAAAGGTTGCCGCAAGTGTAATGCCAAATAATACACGCACATTTTATGGACCTTACTGATAGTAAAGACTAAAGCTGTACCGAACAGATTTTGGCAGATTTTGTGCTGATCGGTAAAAATTGGTTCGGCAAACCAAAACCTACAGATTTCAATTTTTACAAGGCCCTTGACAATCTGTTTCACTACATGTTTTGTTACCTTTTGTTTTAATTTAGGTAACGCCTACATGTTTTATATTGTGTAGGCTAAGGTTAATAACGGACAAATATATACTTTTATTTGAGTAAAAAAATAAAAGTATTCCATGTTTACATTAGCCTACAATTTTGTTAACGTACAAGTTTGTGTAAGCCAGAAAAAAAAATTGTGAAAAATCGGTTGCGATCGGTTCGGTTAAATCGGAGCGGTACACCAATCAATTTGGGGCTGTTCGAATCGGAATCTGTTGACAGAAAAAATGCTGATCGTTACAGCCTTAGATGCTAGCCACAACTCGATAACTGCCTCTTGCTACAACTATAATTTAGGAACAAGGAAGAAGTGGTTGTTAAAAAAAAAAAACAAGGACAAGGACGTGTGATTGCCACTATTTTAAACAGAAATTGAGCAGCATCTTCGGCTAGCTTGATGTATCGGCGGTTATGTTTTTTTTAATAGGTAATTTAAATTGATAATTTTAATCTAAACACATTACGAGTTTTACTTTGAAAGTTAATACTGCGCTAATACTGGAGGCTAGAGATGTGTGATACTCGAAAAATTCGAGCCGAGCCGAGTATGAAACTTGTACTCAAACTCAGCTCGCTGCTCGCGTCCATACTCGAAAAATTCTCGAAGGTTCTCGGGAAAAAGAAAGGGATTCAGTACCGCCTCTGGTATTTACCGCTTTTGAATGCTCTTAACAGAATTGGAAATTGGAAATGGCTACTTTCCCATGATTTAATAGGTAAAGGATTGTAACACTCACTTTAAAGCTGATAGCATAAGCCTACCATGATTAAATGTTAGTTTTGGAAGTGTTATAGGAAATTTTTACATTAAGACTTTTACAGTATGCCAGTAAGTCATGGTTTTAATAGCCTATTAAAACCATTCTTTTAGGTGCCACTGTATGAGAATTTACAGCAACAGTATGTCACATATTTAAAATTGTCACGTCTTCGATTACAGGAAATTCCTACATGTAGGGCTGTTAGAAGTTGGGACAGTAATGATGGTGGCCATTTCCAAAGATTTTGCTCGCCTATAACTTTGACGCTTCCCCAACGTAGGGCCATGTAGTCATGCAACTGTCTTGGATGTCAATCCAAAGGCAATCGCCATTTGATCAGAAAATCTAAGACAGCACTTGCCATTCAGTTTTATCTATTCTAGTTTCAATTTGCCACACACAATGCAGGTTTATTTTTTCAATTTACGCATTTTTCTTAACATACCCTTTTCTTTACAGCGTAAAGAATTGTGTAGCCCTATTAAATCTCAGTCTACGCCACAAATTGCCAGCCCTCTAACTTTATGATTCTCGAGATACCACTAGGCTAACTGAATAAGAGCATATTGCTAGTCGCTGTTTTGGCAAGTAAGGTTAAAACTTAATTCGCTAAATCGCTAGTAGCAGATGAAATTGGAGAGTGGTGAAAACAACGTTTTCTGCCAAGCATTCACTAATTTTGCTATGTTTAATATTAAAAAATTTCCAAGACTGACATGAACTTTAAAAAACTTCTTGTGTGGTATTTAAATTTAAACTAGCACAGGGCTATAGAAGCAAACTATCGTGTGGATAAGAAGCAGCCTAACTGTTTTGAGTAAACGGCTTCGCCTACCTTTGTGTTTCTACGTTACATCATTACTTGTATCTCGTACATAACTGTTCGCGCATTAATACTTACAGTTGCTTCCCCACAGTGATTGCATTTCACCACATGCTGGTCCCGCTTGCCAGTTATGTCAATCATGTTTTGGCATACCCTACAGGCGACCATAGGAACCCCACTGTCGGGAGACTGCGTGTATGGAGGAGGCAATTCATCTGGACCAACAGGCGAGACAATGGTAGCTGGCTCTGAAAAGAAAAAAAATCACGAAAATATAATTAAATCATCATTGGAGAGAGAAACTCAATGGAATAGCTCAACATCATGAGAAGACAAATCACGAAATTGATTGGCAAAGCTTATCCTTAGATCCAATACAAAACAAGAATCACATCTGAGGGCATTAGAATTGCTAGCCATCAAAAGTTTCTCTCGCTGTCGGGTTCCCCTTATGAATATAACTGGACCTACCTATAATCGAATCGATGGACTTGTGCATCCAGACGTACCTTTCAAATTGGAACGCCAATGGAAAATCAACGAACCCCAACAGACCGATCGAGATGACCTATTGAGCCATGCGTGAAGATCAGTGGTAGGAGAACCTGAAATTTTGTCGTAGCCGCAGCATGTAACAGAAGCAATACTGAAACGTTGTGTTGGTGTTTTCTGACGAAGAGGATCGGAGCTAATCCTCGAAAATTCAAGAAGACTATTGGATTACTAGTCTCACAGGTGGTAAAGTGCTATTTTCTCTCCAAAAAAATAAATTGCTCCATGTTACATAAGCGCTATCACCAGCATCTGCTTGATAGCAAGCCAGTTTACAGTATTTAATATTTGTATATTTTAGCTATCATTTTCATTAAAAGTATAGAGGCTAATTAAAATGTAGGTGACATCAGGAATGGGGAAAAAATCGTGAACTTTTCAAGGAAAAAAATTCCCAATTTACAAAAAAAGAAAAATTTGAACAAAATATTTGATACCCCAATTATTTTGAAGAAGTTTTTAATTAGATACGCTAAGCAACTCGGCAATGTGTTAACGAACTTATTTTGGAACCACTTCCACAGCGGCTCCAAGCTCGTCCACCATCGATCTGCATATGTGGAAGGTTGTACTATCGCCATTGGTGTAAAAGGTAAATCAAGGTCGCCGTTCACGAAAATGTCAGTTTTTTTTCCAAATTACGAGCCTCGCTCGCGCTGTCGCGCTCGCTGCGGCTAACTACATAACATCAGAAAACGCAACCAAATACTTAGCCGTCTAACCTTCACGCGCCGGAATCTAGATAGGTCGGCCATCATGCTCGGAGCTTCTGTGGAAGTGGATCCCTTATTTTTCCACCTTTTATAAACCTGGGAAACACTTCCATGGCTTTAGAGAAAAGACTAATGCTCATTTTATCTGTTCATTGTAAACAAATTTATCGCTACCTACCAGCTGCTCGCTGCTCCACTAGGTGGCGTTACATGCTGGTAATAGCAACCCCGGTCAGGCCTTCACCTCTTTTCGTGTGGATACCTGAGGGTCAGTGAAGGGCAGCGACGGTGGATGGGTTGAAGTAAATGTCAGTGTTTTAGGATAGGTAAAAACAATTTTTAGTTCTAACACTCTGTTTTTTATTGTGACCCGAAAACGCTTGCCATTATTTTTGCTGAATTTGTCCAAAAGATAGAGGGTCCAGCCGAACCAGAGCCTTGTAGCACGGAAATTTACTAAACCAACACGAGTACACTTAAACCGCCAACCCGCCCTTACTACTTCTTGGAAGTGGTAGATTACGAAGGGACTGTAGAACCCGCCAGCATACACAGGTCTAGGGAGATTTGCAACACGTGCAACACCCAAACTACGAAGGCAATGGCTGACTAAGGTTGACTGGTGCTGCCAGAAAAATGCAGAGACCACTTCCATGACTGGCACACCCGAAGCAAATACCCACAATGCTGAGTTCGTGGGCAAGGGTATCATCTGGGGTATTGAGGAATTCAGTGGAGCACTAGTACCGGCTTTGTAGGGATCACCTTACTGCTGGTGGCAAGAGCTCGAATCTCGTATCGATCAGAGAAAACAGACAAATTCGCTTGGTGAGGCACCTCCTCCCCTCCTGTTGTGACCTGTAATTACCGTCCGACATATTCCAATATTTTGTGGCCTCGAGGTTGAAGCGGAGGGCCCGTAATAGACAATGGAAGCTTTCCGTATCCTCCCTTCCCACTATATTACTGAGTGTCATCAGCACAATGGCAATAGTTAAGTTGCCAGGCATCCGAGTCTAAGCTCTGAACTAGATGAAGCCCGTAATACGCACTGGTGACTGTTGAATACACGGTTTGCAACACTGGTTAGGTATGGTAGCACATGTAGATGTTCATGTTCGACCGAATTAAGTTTCTTAAAATATTTGCACACACTGGCTAATGAATGCTGATTTTTCGTTCGTTTCGCTCACTCAATCAGCACATCCTGTGACTCAAATCACCCACCCCACCGCCAATACTCCCTCTCTCCCCTTTCTATGATTTTTTTTGTATTCTTCCATTATTCAGCCATTTTCTCTCAAATCACCCCCCCCCCTCCCCCCCCCCACCTTTTCAAATTATCACTTCTATTATATTCTTCCATGTTCATGTTGTGGAAATAACAGGGGCTAAAGGCACTCTCGAAGCTGCCTTTTCGAGAAGCATGCTGTCCTGAAACGCTCCCCCGCCCCCCCCCACCACCAGATGCGCGGTGCCGTAGTTCTTATACAACTCTTAAAAGTAGTGCTTAAATATAAGTGTTGATTTATATGATCTTATTATGCAGATTGGGGGTTATGCAAGAGTGTCACCGCTGTCACCACAACCGCACGCAGTCCCATGTTACTTTACAAGTGCATAGTGGCCATTGCTAGCAGAAACACCGACTTCTAAGGAGAGGCTCGCCTGCACAAGGAGGTTTAGGAAAAATGCAAGCACTGGAACAAAGTATATTGAACAGGAGAAGCCCAAAGTTGGTTTTACATGTGCACTTTGGGCTTCTCCTGTTCAACATACTATGCAGAAGGAGGTGGCAGATTCCATCTTGGAAACAGTGTCCCAATTATCTGTGGGCGTTGCTTCCCAAAAGATAGCATGACCTTTGAAACGACGGGGCTGGACAGAACTTCCATCTCATGCAAAAGGCTGCCGTCAAGAATAGTCCTTTATGGAAAGGATGGACGAGGAACTTGACCAGTGCAGATATCGTTACGTCAGATGAAGCCACATTCCCTCAGCAAACCATTGGAACCACATGATCCATTTGGCCTCTCACACCTTAATCGCCGATGGCACAGAATAAGGCCACAACTTACCTTTTGAGCGATACCATATAAACTTACCTTGGGGTGCAACTTTTTTCCATTGCTTTCATACGGAAGATCTGATTAAGTTCTTACCTCCTTGGTAAGTTCCATAAGGGCTACA
>JAHWFP010229354.1:4352-73649 GCA_023313725.1 Lithobius niger | reverse complement strand
AACGTTGGAAGCAGGTACGCCGACATCCCCTGCCAGAAGGTGCTGAGCCAACCACAGCCAGTCGTCCGGGTATGGGGATACTATTTGGTCCCGCTGGTTTTGTTCTTTCACGAAAAAGTCCACATGGGCAACCCCATTTCTGGAATAAACTGCTGTATACTGCATTGTGAAATTGCGTCCCATCTTCAAAAGCAAACACAGTGTTGGGAAACAATCAGTAAGCACACAAAAAAAGAGGTCATGTGTAGTTTGCCACTTATTGGGAAGTTAAAACTAAACATGGCAATAGGTCGCTAGTGAGACTGATGCTGCAAAACATTACATGAAGGACCATGTAATTAAGTTGCCTACAGTGACGTTATTGAAAGACGCTGTAACTTGATCAACTGCGTTTGTGTGCACAAGCCATGTCCGAGACGTCCAATGCAAGCTACAGACAACGGTAAGGCACATTCATTTGCTCTCCCTTATCACTGTTTTGTTAATGTATAATTGTTGCTGCACGATTCCTGATGGCGCTGATGCTATTCTACATCTACCATCACTGATAGATTTAACGTCTTTCATCCTGTGGCTGGAAATTGGAAGGCTCGGTATAATTTGTCGGCAAGGACATTCATTTTCCTGGGATTGCGCCTCTGAATCAGGGAGATGTTGAATTTGAGGCATATTTCAAACAAGATCGAGGCAGTTGGCTCTGGAGAATTTTCCACCTCCCACTGAATGCAGGCTATAGTCGTGTGATCCGACATGAATTGTCACTGTCGAGTTCCGAAGCACACTGGACAACTCACGGATGGCATTTATCACATTTTATAACATATTTTTTAAGAATGTTTATGTTGTAATATTTTTTACTTTCACATGCACTCATTCTAACCCCTGCTATTTACTGATAAAGACTTCAGACCCAGTGTTCAAATACAGAATGAATTTTAATGGTGTAAAGGAGACTTTACTATTCTAGACATTATGAATCTTAAATAGGCAAAAATCAAAACCTGTAAAAAGGTCTGCCAGGAATAGGATTTAAACTTACAAATGACTGTAATTATGAACATGGAATTTAAATGTTTAGTAAAATGTCCATTCAGCTTAAGAAAATTGCTATTTATTGAGTTTAAGCGAACCACAATAAATCGATCAATTTTGGTACGTACTGACCTAAATCTTCATCCTCTTCTCATTTCACGTTACAAAAATGGAGGAAATGTTTTTTTCTCCAAACATGTTATTTAAACATGTAACACGGTGGGCCCGGCCGTGTGAAGCCATGCTCCGAGATTCAGAGTAGCACGAAAAGTTGGCATCGCGAAAACGGAAAGTAATGTTCCAAACTATGCTGTCTGCTTGTTTTGTTATTATTTTTTTTTTTTAGGTTAGGTAGGTTAGGTAGGTTAGGATAGGTAATTTCTGTCTCCTTTCATTGCGATGCAAATCAGGTTTTCACGTTACTCTGTCTCCTGCGATATGGCCAGCGCTTCAACACGATCGTAACTATCGTTTTACGTGTTTTCAATTTTTTTTTTACACCTTAAAACACGTTTCCCCCCGGTTTTTTAATGCGATTTGGCAAGAGGATGATGATATGCGTCGATTAGTAAACAAATTGAGTGATTTGGAGTGGTTTGCTTAAACTCCATAATTACAGATTTATTTAGGTGAGGAAACAGTTCAGAATGGTAAAGTTTATCGACCTATACAGGAAAACGATGGATGTTTTTACCTGGCGTTTTCTTAAATTTCATTTTTAGTTTTGCATTAATAATTGTGTAAATTCGGTGTTTTACCATTGGCAGAGGACTGGCTCGTTGTGGTTGTTGTGAAATATGGTTAAATTGCATATATTTTGGCAGCAAGAAGGCCATAAAACTAATAAGAATTGTTACAAAAAAAAAACATTGTTTTCCTATGAAGGTCACTAAACTTTACCATTACCAACAGTTTTAAATCACTTACATCTTAGCACCACAGGCCACATTCACTACAAGCCCCATCATATTTTCAGGAGTTTATTTCTGCCTAGCAGTATAGGATAAAATATGGTTCCCAATAAAGTCTTGAAAATTAACACACAACAAACTGTGTGCAAACACCAACAATCAAACGCACACTTGCTTACCAAGGACTAAGTTTAGACACCTTAGTTCTAAACATTAATTGTTGGCATAAATAAATAAAAGACACTACTGTGTTGTACCACACACAATGAACAATTGTTACAAAGCCATTGTTGACAGAACCCACCTAGTGGGTTCTGCCAACAATGTACCAAGGAAAGTTTGTGGAAGGAATAGTCGTCTTGTTATCTGAAGGGCCCCCCCCCAATGAAGCTAGGAGCATTATGTTTGATTTTAATACTTATCTACACCTTATAAGCACTGATCCCCAAGTTCCATGTCACCAACAATCACTTTAAAACAGTGGTACGCCCATGCTACATTGCAAAGTAGCAAGAAATGAAAGAAATGTTTAAACGATGCTGTACTATTAAAATTAAAGGATTAGTACAAAAATCCAAACATACAAAAATACAGACAGGTTCGCTCAATCAATCAGCATTTATTGGCCAGCTAAAAATAATTGTTTAAAAGACGCATAAACTGCTGGAAGATTAAAATTAAAGCATAGACTAAGTGAAATATTCAAAACACGCAGAAACACACAGACGGCTACGATCACACACAAAAATTGTTTAAACGGTGCATAAACTGTTGCCATACACCACTGGAAGACTAAAATTATAGGATTAGTGAAACTCGGTTATATATGCAAAACACACAAAAATACAGACGGGTTCGCTCATTCATTGGTGCTTTTAGCCACCGAAAAATAATTGAGCGCATGGTGGTGTTTGATGCACCGTTTGCACATGGGGGGGGGGGATTGTTTTATGAAGCAGCCAGTGTAGCTAGCCTGGAAATTCTGATGCACCGTTTCCAACATGTGGATGGAAGAATGTTGTTTGAATGTTGTGGCGTAGCTGGCCTGGAATTCTGGTTTATACTTGAAGAGTAAATGCAGCCATGACTAAACTGCTTGCTAACAACGAGCCAGTAAAGTTATAGTGAAAACTAAAACACATTAGTTGGTGGGTAGCTTTCACCCTACTAGGTGAAGGTTGCCTCCCAGAGAAGCCCAATGCTAGCCATGCTGACACTACCGTCTTGTCATATTTTTTATAAATTTTAATTTATTTGCGAAATATAGAGCTTTCAAATAAATGTTTATTTATCACACCCGTAATTAATTAAACATTAATTGTTGTGCCACATCACTGTTCAACAATTCAAAGTCATCTGTCAGGCATCTCTCATGGTCATATTTTTTTATTATTTTTAATCTATTTGTTTGTTTACACATTTAAACTCCATAAAACTTAACTTTATTAAAAGTTTCGCACTTGCCGCAAATTTAACTACCGTACGTAGGGCCTAAATTTTCCTCATGATGCCGGCAGGGATGAGATTTATTCAGAGTGAAAAAGGAGGGAAACGGGAGGGAAATAGATTAATTTTGTAGGTTTTTTGGTGTTTTAATGCATTGTTAGGTACGCTGCAAACCTCGAAAAGGAGGAAATCCACATAAAGGAGGAAGAATGTCATGCCTCGATGCAGGTAACAAATACTTCCAACGCACAATAGCATTCTGCTATGTCATTCCTGCTTACTGAATAATAATATTTTGAAAACGTTTGTACACTTACTTTGAACGTTAAAAGCCATTAGAAAACCGGGACAAAATATGCAATTTCCACAGTTGAAGGATATAAAATTATATCTCAGCAAATTTTCAACAGTCTCATCACACTGGAGGTGTTAAAAACACAGCTGACTGTCATCATCATGTGTCTGCTTCACTTCCCACTTGTCGACCTTGTTTTATTATTTTAAAAATGGCAGTACAGGAAGCAACGGAAAAACCGCCGTTTTTAAAAGACCAAGACAAGGTCGCTAAGTGGAAAGTGAAGCAAGACACCGGATGAAGACGTCGCCTGCATTTTTAACACCTCCAGAGTGACAAGCTGTCGAAAATTCTCTAAGCTTAATTTTTTTATCCTTAAAACCTTGGAAATTGCGTATTTTGTGTTCCATTTATCTAACTGGCATTTTATTAGTAAAGCCAATAATAATAATGAAATAAGACAATTTGATGCACAAAAATTGAATTTTTTTTAAAATTCCTGATGGGTATCTTGATGGTACACATTATCATTTAGCTGTAATTTTTGACAATAAAACAGCTAGACGTCACAAGATGACAATAATATACAGTTTTTTTTAGAAAGGGATTATAAGGGATGACCACACCAGAAAGGTGAAAAGATTGCAGTGCAGCAAGAACGTGCTTGCAGGATCCTTTTTTCCACGCACCATTGTGGAATAGAATAATTTTCCCCAGGAGGTTGTACAAACGGACTCTGAACTTGCTTTCGTCAGAAAGCACAAAGCTACTTTACAGCCTATGATTTAAAGCCATACTGTTTAATTGCCCTTGTGTCTGTGCTCCTTGGGGCGTTGCAGTTATTTCAAATAAATAAAATAAAATTTATATGAATCGTGGAGAATACATTATTTTCGGCTTAGAGCAAAAGCATGAGTAATGTCTTCCAGATGGGGAGTTGTGACTACGTCGTCAATGTACCTACGCCACAAAGGAAGCTGAGAAAACGGGTTGAGAACGTGCTCGTCGAGAAACAGCATCACCAGCTCCGCCAACAACGGCGAACAAGAACACCCCATCGGTGTCCCAGAAACTTGCCAGTATGTGGAGCCTTTGAATTGAACATAAATGGTGGAAAGCATGGTGCGGATTAACTCCCTGTCAAGATCCCTGTCGTGATCGTCCACTTGAACCCGCATGGCTGCCTTGTCAAACATTTCCAGAATGAGGAAGTGGGGTAGGCTTGGGAGAGGTGACGTCAAAAAACACAAGACGATGATCTTTACTGATGCGAAGTCTGTCTACCACCTCCAGCAGTTCATCGACGAGACATCTAATGGTATGTCGAGATGTGAAAGTCGAGGCTTTTTCTTGGGGTTAATTTTTTTGGCTTTATGGGAAACAACATAAAGCTTCGGGATGTGACCACAGGGAACAAGAGAAGCCGAAGTGGAGGTCAGCGCCGACGTAAGAGGCAGGGCAGGCAGAGTATTCAATCGTCGGAGCAGACCGGGCGGCGATGCGGGCAGTGAAAGCAACGGGCAGACAACAACATCAGGATCCGGCAGAGGAGGGATGGCCAGCGAGGGAGACGGAGACTTGCTGGAGCAGTCTCTAGAAGTGTCATTTGGACCTGGCCATCGGGAGGAAGGAGTGACTTCAGATGGCAGGTGAATCTTCAGCCTGTCTTGGTCGACGAAAGAGGAGAGGGTAAGACGAAAGAGTCCAACACAGTGGAGCGTTAGACGAAAAAAAATGGCTACCGGCCGATGAGGAGTGTGCTCGCACATGCGCACTTGGGTTACGTAACTAGACGGTTCAATTCAACTTAAAAACCTCTAGGGAAAGACAGCATCAGGAAAAGGAATGCAGAAATTCACAGGTAATGAATACTCCAACCGGCATACAGAAATGAAATGAAATTATCACACTTTACCACCTATGGGAAAATCTGTCAGTTCTCCGGAACACTCAAAAGTTTCCTCTCTTAAATCTTCGATAAAGTATCAGTGTCGTTCTCCTTCATCAGAATAGCACAAAGTACAAATACACAACGAACATTACATGACAGTAACCACCCCGACAGTGACAACGATGGTTGCCACTGTCAGGTTACATTCGTTTTATATTTGTACTTCGTGCTATTCTAATTAAGGTGAACGGCCCTGATACTTAACCGAAAATTTAACAGAGGATTGAATGTTCTGGATGACTTAACGGATTTTCCCATAGGTTGTAAAGTGTGATTCTTCTACTTTTGTGACATTTCCTGTTATTTAATTATTCTTAATGAATGAAAACGAATTACGTACCTTCGTGGACATTTTTAGAATCACCTTGTGAAGCGAGTACTCCTACAAAATATGAATATAAAGAATATAGAGAGAAATTTTAATTTACATTGTTTAAGCTTGTTTAAATTTTAATGTTTGTGCAATCTGATTCGGATTTGTTTGGTATGCGCTAGGGCCGACTGTGTGTAGGGTGGGGTGCTGAAACACTTACTGATCTTTGTGAAAATAAATGTGGCTAGGCTACAAGTTTGTTGGTAGTCCTCTGTCTGGAAAGTCATGCATGGCTCTACATTAATAAGTGGCACTCAGGCCGCCTATTTGTTTACAGCACCGATTCCAGAATTCTCGTAGATCTGGAAGTCAGCTCCTTTAGTGGTGGTGGTAGTGGTGGTGGTGGGACGTGTGATGGAGTTCGCTATCAGTAAAACTTGGTACCAGCCACTGTGACGTGTAACTGCTGTGCTTCTGGCCTTTGGTGCTGTGCTCAAGTAACTACCTTAAATTACTGTTTTGCAGTTGACCAGTCACTAAACTTCTCAGGTTACATAAAGTTGTACCACCCCTGGTGAACTGTATCGGATTCATCACCCCACGGGCGATATCCCGCACATGGACAATCTGCGAGAAAAACGTAAAGATGACGTCGAGGCTGAAGGTCAAAACGCAATCGAAACGTAGTTCAAGCGGATTGGCCGTGTAAGGGATATTGCCCATCAGCTCATAAATCCGATACAGTTCACAGGGGTACAGGGGTAATTGATATCCCCTAACTTTCAAAATGAAAAACAAAATTGTTGGGGCAAAATGAAATGTTTGCCTTCATAGCTGCGTTGTTTATGCAAATATTAAGTCATCACATTTGCGTAATTTTATATTCATACTGTCAAGTTTGCGGCCGATACCATTTGAACGGGAGGGGGGGGGGGGTTTTTTTTTTTTTTTAAGTTGTAGGAGAAATGCTTTTTTTTTTCAAAATTCAATGGACTGATGTCTATTATCGTGTTGCGTTGCACATGATGGAAATTTCATCACGTAAAAATTACGTCGTGCACCTCCAGTCACGTCACCACACTTTACTGTGCATGCCATCCATATCACTAGCTGGCTGTCACAGCAGCAGGCCTGCATCCGACAGGGAGGACTATGGTGTTAGAGCGGCAGGGGGTACAGTGAGTCCTTTGTTAACAGCAGACTTTACGCAGAGTAGGTCATTTTGTGGGTGAAGCCTATAGAAACTTTTCTGTAGTATTCTTCTGATGGGGAAGTTTTTGGCTGTGTTCTACCTTGTAACTAGTGCGATCTAACGATTGAGCTGCTAATCCCATCTAGAATATTTCAGGAATAAGTATGGTCATATTTTCTTGTGTTTTTGTTGTATTGTTTATATCTGCTTTCAGGGTTATTTGAAGATATTTTTCCTTCGTTCATATTTACCCAATAACAAGTTTGCACCTTGGCACAGATTTCAGTTTTTCAAGAAATCAAAAATCCACGGGTTAATTTAAAGGACAATTCAGTCATCGTGCTTCAATCTAAGAAGAAATCATAGGAGTGTTGTACAGTTGTTGTTTTTTTTTATGAAAGCGAAAATTGTTTATCTTAAAAGTTTATTATTAGGCCTACTTTTGACGTTTATATCTACATAATATAATAACACAATTCACCACAAGAGTGGTAGGAGGTCAGACGCGTGGTAAGCCACTTACACTGATACTTAAAAATTTTGGTAAAACGCATGACTAGTTTGACACAATTGGACACTTAAGAAATTTAGCAAGGTCTGGAAAGGCCTACTAAAGGAGTCACTTAAAAGAATTAAAATTTGGGAAAGCATTCCAGATGGGGACAGCCCGAACCGAGAAAAAGTTTCGCCGACAGTCATGGCGGGAAGCTGGAAATGATAATTTCCAGCCATGGCCTTGGGTGTTGAGGCTTAGAGGAGCTAAATCAAAAAAAGGAAGATAGATACCAACTAAACCGTGAAGGATCTTGTATACCATTACGAGGTCAAATTTCAGTCTAAGACTCCATGGCAGAATCAGCACGACGTACATTGCAGGCAGTTGAAGGCCGCCGCATACAAATGTTGGCCAAATTTCTGCCATCTTGTCAATTTTTGACCAATTTTGACAATCCAATACACCATTTTAAACGTCTCGATGAGACCTTTACATGTGGAGTAGCCAGATCAATAGGATAAAGCACTGAAATGTTATTCCATAAAAACCAATCAACATGTAGGTAATCCCTTACAGAAAAATTTGGTCAAAAATGGACCCAAACGAACCCATTTTAAGTCACGAAATGGTCACAAGGGTCCATACAGATCACACACTGGGCACAGCAGACCCCACTGCCTGAGGTTTACAATGCTTGTTCCCACTACATCCCAAGTTTAAGAAACAATCTGGGGATTTTACAGTGTTTGGCCGTCGTTTGACCCCAATTGATCACAAATTGTGACCTGTGTTTGCTGACTGGCCCCAACAAGCCCAAAGAAAGTCACAGTTTGAGGCCTGCATTTTGTAGACCCCGGATAGGCCCGAAATGATCACAAACCTGCGACTTCAGAATATTCAAGCTTGGTCACACAAGACCCCTACTTGGCCGGAGTCTGAGGCTTTATCGCCTTGCGCCCTGTTTGACCCCACCTGGTCATAAACTGTGACTTAAGAATATGACAACTTGGTCACACAAGCCCCAGTTGGCCACAGTTTGGGACTTGGCAAACTTGGCCCCAGTTTGACCCACTTGGTCACAACTGGTGACTTAAGAATATTCAGGCTTAGTCACAGGACCCCCACTTGGCCACGGTTTGGGGTTTTAACACCTAGACCTCCTGTTTGACCCTACTTGGTCACAAACTGTGATTTAAGAAAACTACAACTTGGTCACGCAAGGCCCTAGTTGGTTATGGTTTGGGACTTGACCACCTTGGCCCCAGTTTGACCCCACTTGGTAACAGTTGGTAACTTAAATATTGAGGCTTGGTCACAAGATCCCAACTTGGCCACGGTTTTGGGTTTTAACACCTAGACCCCTGTTTGATGCCACTTGGTCACGAACTGTGACTTAAGAATATTACAATTTGGTCACACAAGGCCCTAGTTAGCCACAGTTTGGGACCGGATAAACTTGGCCCCAGTTTGACTCCACTTGCTCACAATTGGTGACTCCAGAATATTCAGACTTGGTCACACAAGAACCCCTCTTGGCCACGGTTCGGGGGTTTAACAACTTGTTAACCCCACTTGGTCACAAA
This sequence comes from Lithobius niger, assembly GCA_023313725.1. Classification (NCBI taxonomy): domain Eukaryota; kingdom Metazoa; phylum Arthropoda; class Chilopoda; order Lithobiomorpha; family Lithobiidae; genus Lithobius; species Lithobius niger. The sequence goes on along the minus strand of JAHWFP010229354.1, from coordinate 64,430 downwards.
ATGTGACTTAAAAGAGTACTGCAACTCGGCCCCACAAGGGTCGAGTTGATCACGGTCTGGGAATTGGCCCCAGTTTAACCCCACTTGGCCACGCAAGACCCCCACATGGCCACGGTTTGGGGCTTTACACCGAGACCCCCTGTTTGACCCCACTTGGTCACAAACTGTGACTTTAGAGAATACTGTTAACTTGACCATTTTGGCCTCATTTTGAGCATACTGGTCGCAGTTGGTGATGCAAGAAAGTCCTTTAAAAAAAATAAAAAATGGGGGAAAATTTTTTGGATCAAAAATCAAATTCTTGAGTCTAAAAAAAGCAGCTTCCTATTTAAAAAAAAAAAAAAAAAAAAAAAAAACTTAGGATGCCACACAGCAGGGCCGAGAATTCTCCAAATGCCCCAGAAACTGACCCAAAATTGCCCAAAAATATGTTGGCTGCTTTTTTTCGCGCTTAAACGAAATGCAAACCACATAAGCTAATCACTTGCTGTTTCCAATTATTGGTAAAAACAGCTGCGACGAATGCTGTTCTCATGCAGAGTGCAACAATGTAGCTTAACATTTTGCGTCGCAGCTTTGCGACACAAAATAAAAATTGATTAGCAAAACAACAATACTGCATCACAAAGTGCGATGCGATACTGCTTACGTTATCACGCCCAGGCATGCACAGGTTCACAACTTGTCATGTAATGCACATTGTAAAGGTATTGTACGCAATATTTAGCATGACAGACACAAAGCTTTCAGCAGTTTTTAGATTTAGTAGATGCAAAAAGTATCCCTGTAGCAGAATCAGAGCGACGCGCGACGCTACATCGCAGTACGGCTGGCAGTGTTGCAGTACGATTTATCCTGCACTTTTTTTTTCATAGTCTTCTTTTTGGGATAATTTCGCCAAAAATTAACCGATTTTGATGTCCAAATACACCATTTTAACCCTTTTTTCGAGAACTTTTGAATGGTGCTATTGTCATGACGATAGGTTTGGTCGTTCTCAAGTTGTTTAGCAAAAACAACTTACAAAGGTCTAGAAAAAAAGTTCTCGCAAGAAACTTGTTCATGAACCCAAATTGGCCTAACTCAAAAATTTGACAATGCAAAATTCCATCTTCACACCCTTCCTGCCACCCGCAGACACCTCCCTCTTCCCGCAGACCATTTTTAGTTTGCAAAAAGCTTTGTCGCAGAACGGCTGAAAATATTCTGCTTCTGGGCAACGTATTGAATACCTTGCGACTACTTACGCAGCCATTGGCAGTATCGGACTGGCCATACTGCCATTGGCACAGGTGCCCTTTAGTTTCCACACTTTTGGTGCCCCATGGACAGCCTTTTGTTTTACCACATCCCGAGGGAAAAACGAAATCTTTTCCTTGAAATATATGGTAATGCATGTGTTGACGCACTTCAAAGCCAGTAGAATATCAAAATAAGCAAAGGCTCCAAGCTCTTCCCTGGACAATGCGTGGGGAGCTTAAGAGTGCTCTCCAGACCCGTCTGACTTGAATTGCTGGTAAAATTTGTGGTGCCCCTCCCCCATCATTTCTCTAAATGGCACAGGAGCCCTTTGCTACCCAGTGCGACTCTGGCCATTGGGAAGGCACGGTTCATCACGCGACTTAACTTTGTCTACAAATGTAGACAGAGGGCACCTAAGAAAGAAACTGAATGGGTTTCTGACAATCAAGATGGCTTAGCAATGGATGAAGAACATTTAGAAGGATTTAAATTAATCTTCAGCTAACGGTTAGTAAAACCTTGGCAAATAATGATGCAAAGACATTGTAGATGGCAACTTTGCTATTCAGTCACGTAAAAGTAAACGCCTTTTCACTGAGAATATACCTTCATAATTTTATAACAATTAACCAATGGGAAGCCAATAAACGGCGGCAGCCAGCCAATCACACCTCCTTAACACTGATCAAACGACCACACGGTATTTTAGATTAAATTGCTAGCCTCATCCCTCCACCTTGCATTGCTGTTCGACTCGTTTTGTATCCTGGCTTACGCCACATAAAGAAAGTATGAAAGAACTGCATTTGGTAAGTCAAAACCAATTTCATGCACCGCAGCCAAAATTAGAAGCTAATATACAGGAAAAATAGGAATTTAACACGCAAAATATAGGTATTTTACACGCAAAATATAGGAATTTTATAGGAAAAAAGTGCAAGAAAATTGAGTTCAAGTTAAAGCCTATTTTATTTGATGTTAAGTGATAGCAAAATGTATTTTGAAAATGGAGTACAAAGTACTTGCATTTGGTCAGGCTGTTAATTTCACATTAACTCAATTAAGTATCCACTACTCACCAACATTTTTTTCTCATCTGCAGGTTTTACATCTAGGCTAATAAGTTTAGGCCTATTTAGTTTTTTGTTTCTTTGCAGTATTGGTAAAGTAGCCATCAATCAGCTTGGTTCTTTTTTTAACTGAATAATTCCCTGTTTTTCCCTAGTCTTGTCAAGTTTTTCACTTGGATCATCCAGTCTTTGATGGATTTCCTTTTCACGGCTACTTTCGAGTTTTTCGTTGGCTTCCTTTAGATGGGCTTTTCCAGCATCCAGTTGGAATGCAACAAACACTGCGGAAAAACAATCGTGTAGCGGACGTCTGACGGCTTCTCCACAAAAAAACCAGGAAAATAGGAAATATAGGATTTTTTCACCAAATATAGGAACCTCTAGAAAATATAGGGAGCTGCGCACCATGCAATTTCTAAATGCATGTCAACGTACCTGATAGTCAAGAGACACATTATTTAATGTCTCGGCGACGTACACTTAATCTTTGGTTACCATAGTAACAGAAATCAGCTTTTTGTCGAAGTATAGCCAAAGGGTGTTAAGCCGGTCTGGTCAGGCCTACCGCCGCTATGAGAAGCTTGGCGATCCAGGCAATTCCAGTACCGTAATAATATACATACGGTACTTGAATATCGGAAATATTGGAAAATAAATTATTTAAAATTGTCGTAAAACTTAGTATTACGGAATATTCTATTTTAAAACTATGAACAACACTTTGATTAAAAATAAACACGTATTTACTTTCCTTGAAGCTCTCTGGTAGTTGTCTGCTTTCACAGAGTTACTTTCGGTTTCGGTTAAGTTTGTGATAGATTGTTAGGGAAGCAAAACTACAGTATTCATGGTGACGACAGTAGAAAAAAGCATTCCTACAGATACTAAACGAACCAGTGAGTGCATGTAGCAACAAATTGTAAGCTTTCATCATTTCGTGCAAACAGGAATTGTGAATTCAAGCGAGAAACCACTACAATACAACTAGGCCGTGATATGCAAGTTGAATTTTTATTTTTAAAGTTGATGTTTACGGGAGACGGTATATTCTCGTTTCAAATACAACTCGAGCGTAGTTTAAATATCGATAAATTTTCTCAACCACTCGTTACATTCCCAAGCTGATAAAAATACCTCGCGCAAGCGCTCAGTATTTTTTGAAATGTAACTCTTGGTTGAAAAAATTTATCGATAAAAAACTACGCTCTCGTTATATTATTACTGATAAAAATTACTGATTAACTCACGCTTTATACATTTTCATGGTGTTATAAAGCAGTGGCGCGCCCAGAGGAGAACAAAGGAGGCCACTTGCCCCTCCCGAGACCAGAGATCATATATGCAAAATCTACCAAAGTGTCCAGTGTCCAGAATGTAAAATTGTCTGATCAGAATGCAAAATTGTCTGATGAAAAAAGTGTTTTTAGGTGACAATGTACAACAAATTACACAATTTGTCGGTTTTTGTCTGATGACAGTGATTTTGTCGGGTATCCTAGATACCAGGATTTGCATGCACGCCAGAGATTAACAGTAAAACTGAGCAATTGGCAGAACCTCGATTTTTTTTTCCCTCTTGGCGTCAGTAGGCCCCTCTTTTTCGCCTCAAGTAAGGGCAGCATTGGTTTATATTACAATGCTTTCCACAGCCCAAAATCTTTTTCGAGCTCAGTGTTTTCCTTTATCCCTACCCCCGCCATGCGATAAATTACTTGAAAGTCAAAGCTAAATTTAAGTAAATTATTTACTACTATTAACAAAATTTCATAAATTAGCCAACATAAATGCAGGACAAAAGCATTGAAACTTAAAAATGCGTTAGCTTTCAGAGCCATTTTCTTAATTTTTTCCCCCTCCAAACAAATTTCCTGGATGCGCCACTGTTATAAAGCACAATATAACACAGGCAGGCAGGTACATAAGCAGCTTTTTTTCCATGGGTCATCCCCTAACGCCCAATGTCCACACATGTTGTATTCTTGTTGTTATAAAATTTGTAAAAAAGGAAAAAAATATTTGGTAATTATATAGAACAACGCCTTTTCAAGCTATCGACATAATTCAACTACCTGTCGATTCCTTTCGTCGTTGCGGTTCAGAAAATCATGACGAAAACTTGCGCAAACGCCTTTTTCTTTTTGCCCTGCGGACGGCATTTCATACTGGAAAAAAAATTGTCCCGGGAAAGATATAATTTCCGTTTACTAATGTTCTGGTCAAAATCAGGGTTTCTTGTTGCGCTCCCATTGTCACGCGTTATGGCGGTCTAACCACGATTGTCAATAGCGTTTTAACGTGTTTTAAAACTTGTTTTATAAAAGAAAAAGGCCTTTGCGCAAGTTTTCGTTAAGATTTTCTGAACCGCAACGACGAAAGGAATCGAAAGGTAGTTGAATTATGTCGATAGCTTGAAAAGGCGCTGTTCTATCTAATTACCAAATATTTTAAGGCTTCTTTTAGTGCCAAGTAGCCTACCACCAAAAAGAAAATTATTCTGAACAAACCGGCAGCACCAAAATGCAGTAGAGGGTTAAGGCACTTTTAAAGTGCTATCACGATTGAAAAGCGAACGAAAATACCATGGCGCCATCTAGCGGCAATGATATTGTTAAACTGTACAGTTTGCTCCCAGGTGCACGAGGACCAGCCAAATTTTCACACAATAATTAAGAACGTGGCTTGTTTGTTTCGTTAAAAGAAATGCCATGGTGCATTCCTTCGCTTGGTGCAAGCTTGAACTAACAACTCTCTTCAAGATGGACAATTCACGTATGGCTACCTGTAAGCTCGAGTGTGATCCGACCTTCTGCAGCTGCAACAGCAGCGCCACCGCAAAATCCGTCAGTGGCGTGTCACCATAGACCACCTTACTCCTGTCACGCGAGTAACAAGTTTTAAAAGGGAAAACCGGGAAAAACCTTTGGAAATAGTTTCGATATCCCAATAACTGATGGTCGCGCTGCCTGTCTCCTAACAGTAGCCTATAGGGTGCACGGGCTGTGTATGGCAGTGAAGGTAGGCGACTCGTCTATCTCAAAGAGAGTTGTTAGTCCAAGGTGCAAGCAAATATTAGATAGAGCTAGATGTTGCCAGATTCTGCACACTTTCAGTCGGTGATAGTGCTACTTTAAAGCCCTTTAAACATCAGAACTACCATTTAAAAAAAAATTCATCCATCGATATTTAGGGTGTAGGGGGAGGTTAAATTACTCTTACACCAAAACCTGCAAGGGGGTAGAAGAAAAGGCACAAGTCTACTTCACGCATATGGCCTAAATTTTAAGAAAAAAACAAAAAACTTAACTTAAATTGGCTGGAAAGGCACTACAAACTGATCCCAAACCGCAGAAACGTGTTAAAACCACGTTGTAACTGATCCCAAGCCATGGCTGTGGGCAGGCTCGAGGCAGACAACGCCGCGCAGTGAAGCACCACAAGTGAAACGCCAAACCCCAACCAGTTCATTACAAGTGAAACGACAAACAGAAGCCGGTACATATAACCTAACCTAACCGACAATAACAACAAAACCACACGCAACTGACAATAACTACCCGCTTATCTTAAATGTTTACGAAAAAAAATATTAGCTTCCCTGCTCCGCAAGGCCCCACAAGCGAACGCAAACACCGTATAAATGTACTGATTGCGGAGCTACAAATTGACCGATTTAAGTCGTTTTAACACATTTCCGCGCTATGAAACAGACTGTTCCTGGATGTATGAAGGTGCTGGAGCCATTTGGAATGAATTTCAGAAGGATATCGGGTATGGGTGTATTCTAGACTTTAGCCGAAGAAAATAGAAAATTAAAACGCAGGTGGAAAAGCATTGCTCACATTCTGCTTCAAAATTACCTCACCAAACCTTCCCATAAAAAAATATACGTAAATAAATAAATAAATAAATGCACATATTTTATTTAATTCTTTCACACGCTAGCCTATGACTTAACATACTAAATGCTGCACCTTAATTATAATACCAGGATATAGTCTGAAAACTCGTCAAAACCAGTGACCTACCCTTATTGTCGTAAGCAGCCTTACGTGAACTTTTCTTGGGCCTAGGAGGGGTGGCCGGCATGGCGATGCTAGTCTATCAGCTGACACGATCGGTTAAGCCTGCCTGGTGACTCATACTAGTGGGCAATCTCTGCTTATTTGCATAAGTCATCATCACTTCCACTGTTTGCCAACCACACTTCCACTGGTTTAATTACCCAACCAACCTTTCACGTCGTCATAAATTTGACTGTCAAAACGATGTACACGTAAGAAAATAGCCATCGTGTCACTCAGTAGAATTTCAAAAATGACAACATTGAAAATTACTGATAAGTACTGATAAGTTGTAGGCATTTAATCCAGTAAATTTCAGCATAATTCCAGTTATATATCATAGCAGTTCATAAATTCTGGTTTTAAGCTTCGCTTTCGGTTGACAAGTTTCAAGAGAAAATACAGTAGTAGGTCAAATCAAGTTTTGATTTCACCGCGATCGTATCGTAAACAACTTCCGGTTGACAAAATGGCGTCTTAAAAGGCATTTCCGATTTATTTTTCCGTACAATTTTACTTTCCGATTGAGTGTTTCCAAGCTCTACAAATCTAAAAATCACGATATCTGTCTTAAGTAATCGATTTCCGATAATAATTGGCAATACGTCAAAACTGTTGACATTATTGAAGGTCAACTTGTCATGTCAGGCGAGGCAGGTTCAAAATTACACCAAAATAGCAACATCACTTCGTAAACTAACACGCAATATCGAACTGGTTAGCAAAAAGTACAGCCTAAACCACACGCAGCATCTCTAATCTGTAAACAATAAATCGGTTTTGAAGTTTTGACATGTCGATCAAATAACAAGTACGCGTTGCTTGGTTTACCTTGGAGTATTACCTCACTTGCGTTTATTTTACGCTATTTACGAAAATTAATGAGGTACGAGGGAACGCGTTGTAATCTGGTTGTTTAAGTTTAGCAAAAATTGTCCACTCTAAACCCAATTTATTACTCAAGGTATTGTTTTGTAATCTACTCAAACCTTGACCAAATAACCCCGAAATCCGAAACGATCTGTAATGACAATATGCACTAGACGTCTTATTTACAACGCACCTTACTGAAGCCGATACCCGCCCGAAATGAAAGCTCTACTGCCTTCTCCCACCTTTAAAGGCCTTAAGTTTACGAAAGCAACAACCAAAATCGGTAAAACTGTCATGTAACTTTCAGACTTTTATATCGCGAGTATTTATTTTAACTTGACGATGCCGGCCGCGCATTAGTCATCACCCGTCTCCGTAAACTATAAAACCACCATTAGCTCATTAATTCGCTAGTTTATTAACGATTTTCTGCGTCAGTATCCTCCATGTCACTCACCTGCGCTATTATCCGGCGAAAATTGGACGTATTGCGATCCAGAATTTGTAGAATGGTCATTTTGAAGAAGTGGTTCTCGCTCTTCGCTCCGTACCAGCGCCATGTTGATAATCAAACCCAAACATGTGATATAACGGAAGTCGCGGATGACATCAATCGATACAACAGACAGTGTTACTAGTTAGCGCGACTTGAATCGAAATAATTCATACAATATAACATGGTATTCAAACTACTCCGTTGATTTTAGGTTAAATCAGTAAAAAAATGCTAATTCGTCCCTTAGTTGTTATTAAATTATTTTTTAGCCTTTTTAACATATTGTAAGAATGTAAGTTTGGTTATGAGTAGTGATAATTATTCTAAGTCCGCGCCCATGACGCAGCGGCCGGAAGCGTTTTAGTCGGCTTGTATGGTGGCGCCGTCTATACAAAGGGACATTCGCTGGTACACAATATCAGTGGGGAAGTTTGTGAAGATGGTTGGGGAAAAGGGGGTGGGGGGGGGGGGGGGGGTTCTGGGTTAGAGGAGGGGCATTAAGGATGTTGAAGTGGAAATGTGGAAGAGAGATAGATATGATAGGAAACCCTCGACGGAGAGGTTGAATTTTACTGCGAAGCCTGTACGGCCACGGCACAGCAGTGCTTCTATAAATAAAGTAAAGTAACTATTAGATATCGTGAAGAAAAGATCAGATTGAGGTGGGAGAGCTGGTATGACGGGGACTTGGGGAGTGTGCTGCTATTTAGGGCAAGGGCTGGAGCTTTGGATACTCGGGTGATGGAGTGGAAAAGTGGGGGAGAGGATGAAGATATCACCTGTGGCATCTGCGGAGAGGGAGAGGAAACGTTGGAACATGTTCTGGTTGTTTGCTGGGGCTGGAGGATCTTACGGGTAGGGCGAGAGGGAGAGGAGGCCATCAGGTGGCTTCTGGGTTGGAGGGAAGAGTGGACAGGAGTCAAGGTGAGAAAAAGACTACTGTTAGGTTGGTGGAGCAGCAGGGAAAGTGGTTAAGAGGAGACAGGGGGAGGGGAGACAGGATTTTTTGGAGTTTTTGTGTTAGAGGGTCAGGCAGTTTCGGACGCACCCTGATGCAAAAGGAATAGCCATTATCATCATCATCATTGCGTATTGCATCTGGGATGAAGTAACCCAACTTTTCGTCTCTGATTAAAGGTGTTTAATACACAAGTGTTATGTTCAGCATCATATCAACCAAACAGATTTTGCAATAAAGACATGACTTACTCCCTTACTTACTCTTGCCAAAAGCTCTTGCTCATCCCTTATTTCGTTCTTATTGACAACAGATGTGTGTGGCTGTGTCGTTATTTTTCGTTTCACACTGATTTCACACGTTTTACGAACTGCCAGGTCACGGAACCAGACTGTATTCAGAATAAAATTGGGCCAAACGTGGTCTGGTCCGAGGAGGGCCCCCACAACGGGGAGTTCAGGTGGACCCACTGTACCCTGGCCCTGTCACTCAAGGGGCCCGCACGACCTAAAAAAAATTGTTTGGCTGTTAAATTTGTGCGCATTATGATTTTTGTTTTTACTCCCAACAAACATTCGGACAGCAACGAGCACAGAGAGGAAGCACAGTAGAAGGCAGGGAAGCCTTAAATTGTAAGCAGCGCGGATTAATGAGCGAATGAACGAACCCGTTACGCACAATTGTGGACGACGAATATTATAACATAGTGTAACCTTACAATTTCAGTCGGGGAGGGGGGCCCGCTGTTGTTGTTAGTCCCAGGCCCCTAGCTTTTATGTGGGGGGGGGGCGCCTGGGGTGTCCTATTGCCACTTTTGTTTGCAACGTACTCTGGAAGACGATAAGCCTATATTGTCTGGGAAGGAATTGTGAATGATTGGGGGATGGGGAAGACGAGATTATAATACTACTGGTTTATCTTGCAGATGACTTACCTCTTTTATGTATTGCATCCCTAACACCACGTTCGTGATTTGAGCCCCGACTTATACTCGCAGAGAAATAAAACCAGTTTATTGATGAGAAAACCCGACATCGCCCCCCTTAAAATGCCTTGCTTGAGTTAACTTGTCCTTCGCCACAACAGACGCGATGCTGATGTTGTACATTTCTAACCTATGCTCGCTTTTGCCTTCAGCCATTATCATTTATCAGTGCTGGTGCTCTTGGAAGTGTTGCACTAAATTTGTTGCTTGAGTCCCGTGTCGTTCCATACAAAATAACTTGATCAGAGTCTGCGTCGAGACTCAATACTTGACCCCGGCCATGACTTGCGAACGCACCGACCAGTCAAATCCTACTTATGTGGACCAGTCAGAAATCCAGACAATAGGCCAAGGCGAAGCCCAGCCATCGCATGGAAGGTAATCAGAGTGAGATGAAAGTTGCTGGGATAGGGATATGGAGTTATCTAGGAAAAAGTCTGGCTTTTGTGACATTTGGGCTTGCGTAAGGCACGATTCAATTTTGTTAGCGGATATATAGGCCTGAGAAGAGTAAAATATGAATACTTAGGAATAACCACGAGAAAGTGGGTGGAAAATAAAAGTGATGATTGCTAAGAAAGCTGCAGTGGTAAAATGAACTATTAAGCATACATTACTATAATAGTAACCTAGCAGTCGTACCTGGCTTGGGGAAGAGTGATGAATTGTTGACGATCAGAAAAAGTAATTTTGAATCCAGGACCATCCCAACTGCTGCTGATGATGATGAACCGTTCCTTTGGAAACAGATTTCTGGTCTGTGCAGCAAAACACTTCTCCACAGCCACACTTCTCCTATTCCATCGCACATCCAAGATATAAACATCAACACTTCTACTCCACCCACTCACATAACATATAGTTATCACAACCGACCCGTTTTCCTCCTGCCTCCCCCCTGACAGCGACCTGATTACTTTTCTCCCTCTCGACCTGTGTAGTCTTCAAGTCTGCAAAACTTCTCAAGTCTTAACACCCCAAAAGTCCACCAAAACATGCTCCAATGATTCCTCTCCACAGCAAACCCCACCGGTCAAATCTTCATCTTCGTCCCCACTCACCAATCAACTGTAACGCTAAACAACAACACACTTCCAGTCTCCCCGTAACAGTTTTTCCATCCCATTCCCTCTTTCTCTTACCTGTATCTATCTGTAGTCGACTTCCCCTCCATACCCTTTCTCCACATCTGTATTTCAACATCCGCAATACCTTTTTCTTCCCCCCCCCCTCCTCTCTCCGTCTCCCCTCATCACTGCCCATCTACAAATCTGGTCCACCCTCCTTGTCCCGCACCTCCTCATCGCGTAATTGTATAGATCCTGAACAGAGCTACCTACTGGTAATCGTCCTATCGAAGCTCATCTTCACCACTGCCTACCTTGCTTCAAAACTCTACCAGTCAAATTGCACGCTAACCACCTCACAAGCCATAAAACGGTTTGCCCCCAAAAGCCCACTTGCCCAACTACCCCGAAACATTTCTGGCTGATTCTGAATTTCCCCTCCTTACATGAACACTCCACATGCAAACGATGCACCTCGGCCTGCCATCTGTAACAGCAATTAATACCATCTTCCTAGTAGTGTACTAACTTATACAGAGTACTAACTTAACCTTAAACTCGAAGGGTGCCTTCAAAAATTAACCTGGCTGGATCAAGCAAACGTAACTCTCGTTGCTTCTACACGTCACGAATTAGTATCATTTTAACCCAAAATCGTCACTAGAACGATTCGTCATCGTTTCGATGCTCATTCATGTGACACCAATAAACTACAAACAGTATTATTTTGAACAGCAAGCAGGAGTTTGTTTACGTACTTGCTGGTAAAGATGAAATCACTAATTTTCTGAAACTTATTTGTAAAATTATAATACCAAACCTTCTTCCACCCTACACCGAATGCAACATAAACTCATCCACCTAACACGGCAAATTAAGGCAAATAAATGCAATGCCCCCCCCGCCCCCTTGTTTCAATCTCGTTTCTGATTGGTCGGCAGGTGATTCGTTTGCAGTGTTAGCCTCCTATCCCCCCAGTTACCCTCAGGAACCAAGCTTGGCGACCAGGGTTTGTTGGGTTGTTTAGGTTACTGCCTGAAGCGTAATTCGAATGCCATATGTACAGGCAATCGTCTAAGATCAAGCTAGATCAGGGGATTATGACGCGACATCTTGCACGACCTACGCAATTAGTACATACAACAGCGTGTTTCTTAACAACTGAGTTACCTAGGCCATCACCTTGATCAACTTATTGTTGATATGGCTTCCTACTATGTGTATTCTTTATGTACCCTTAATATATTAATCCTTGCTTCATTATTATTTACTGTGAAACCATTTGCGATTAACCTCATGCCAAGATGGTAGTCAGGGTATAGTAGACAGTTCTGCTACCAGAAGGAGTTGGTAGAGGTTCCTTATGAAACTTCAATGCATAATAGTGAATCTTGGGTAACAGTGCACTATGGGTAATATCCCAGGGCATAAATGGCCCTGCTTTCAAAGTGGCTACTCACTTGGGTCACTGGACCAGCAGTACCTCTCCAGTTAAGTGCTATCTTGCCATGGCTATCTCCTAAAGCAAACCATGAGCCCACAGTTATATTATCAATGTATGCGTTCCTTTCATCCTTAAGTATAGCATGGGGATGCTACACCCACTTCCACAGCATTATGTACCACCTCATAAAAATTGTAGCCCAACATCACCGTTTTACCGTCCTTTTCGCTCTCCCTGCCTTCCCCCAATTTGCTTTCCATGTTTCGAAGGTAGTCGTCCAGAACCCAACGCTTAACTCCCAAATATTGATACTCCACAACTCTCATCACCTTCACCTCACACCATCATCCAATCCTCTATTCCCCTTTCCAAATGTTTAGTATCCCAACTTCTCTCCATTAAATTCTGCACTCATCCCCACTTCTCACTTAGCATATATTTCCAAGAGCCTTGCCAGTCTCTCCCTTTACACAGCCAACACTACATCATCATCCTCAAACGTCAACACCAGTGTCCTATGACACTTCCCTCCCTCCTTTCCCCACCTGAATACACCAATCTCCTCTCCAATCCCCCTAGATACGCCAGGAATGGGGACCTTGTCTAAGCCCCCCTCTTAGTCTCAACCCATACAAACTTAGCCCTTTCCTAATTCAGCTTAAAGCAAACCTTCACAGCCTCCGGATCAGCGCAACAAATACTTTCCCAACCACCATCTTCCTCAACTTCCTCCAGATTAAACACGCCTCACCCCATTGTAAGCCTTCACAATGTCCAAAAATGCTACCATTCCTTACTCCCCAATTTTTTGGTCACTTGGGATGATAAAAAAAAACATTATCCTCTAACCTCCCTTTCTGTAGTGGATTTAGGACATTCCTAGTTCCTCCAACTCTCCCTCAACCTGAAAGGCAAAATCCTCATGACGATCTTATAGACCGTACTAGTAATTGAAACAAGCCGGTAGTTCCCTAAGATACCATAGTTCTTCCATTTCTCCGGCATCTCTCACATCCCACTTCCAGCATCTCATTCATCTCCCGCTATCTTCTCCTCCCTTTCATTCCTTACCCATGGAAGTCGTGGCTTCAATGCAGATCGCCCCCACTAGATCCCTTTCACCCATTCAAGTGTATGTTGCAATAGCGCCAACTGTAATAGACGCTGGTAACGGTGGCAACGGAAGCGCAGCCAAGGTTGAGTCCCACACGAGAGAACAAAGTGGGTATCAAGACTAAAGATCAGCTCAAACATGGACCTGAAAAGGTGGCGTTCAGTAGTTGTTCACTTGGGCTACCGAATACAAGGACAGAGGCCTGGCACAAAGTTTTGCTCTCATGTTGAAGGGTGCAAGTCCTGCCATTGGGCTCCTAGCAGTACTGATCTTTCAAGCTTTTCACGTTTGCCTGTTTGCAACTCTGTACCCCACACAAAATCTGTTGTTATTTCCTATACTGCCCTAGTGGTGACTTGGCATCAAATGGCAGCAAGTATCCAAAGAAGACATGAAAGATGCCGACAAAGCTACTATCATGCCTCCCCAAAATTTACCAGAAACACATAACCTCTGGGTGTTGCTTCCATGTTGCACAGGGTGGTGCATGACCTTTGTCCAGAAAAGGAGAAAAGGAGGTTGGATGTATTTTATTACTGAAACTATTTTCTATTAATATATTCTTTTCTCGTTCTTTTGTAGTAAATAAACCAAGGCTAACGTACTGAATGACACTGAAGATTTTATGGATCAAATTAAGAGCAAATGCATACAGTTCTTTTTGAGCATCTATTACGTTCTTATCCGAAAAGATTGGGTGCTGTAAGGGCAGCCAATGGCGGACATACCTGATACTAGTTATTTTTGGGTGTAGAATTAATTATTGAAGTTAAATACAATCGTTGCATTCATACTTTGTTTTTCTTTACGGTTCCAGACCCCTGGACAAAGGTTATGGACCACCCTATGCACAGACTTTCACTTAGGTTCAATAAAATGGATCACTATTTCGATACGATGGATTGAAAATAAAAATTCTGGCTTCTCTTGCAAGAGCAATTACTAAATGTTCTTGTAAGCTAATGGCTGGCGGCCTGCGTATCCGCGCTGAGGAAGAGTGAGTACATCTCAAAAAGTTTTTGAAGTTTGTTTCTGCCAGAATTTTTTATTTGTCACTTTATATACCTCACAGGGGGCTTGTCACAAAATAAGATGAGCCCCTACTGTTGACCTTGCACTTCGACAATGATATTTACGATTGGTTGAATGTGTCACACAATGGGGATCCAGAGGGGGATCAATCCTATGGATATTTTTTCCGCTCCCCCCCCCCCCATTCCTAGTCTGAAATCTAAGAGCAAAATCTGAGGGTAGCTGCAAGCACGTGATTTTTTTTCTTGTATTTCTGGAAAGTCTTAGTTTTTGCCCTTCCATTAAATTAAACACAGTGCCTTAGGTCAATGAGTCCATAAGGCAATGTTGCTTAGCAACTCTCACTCAATAACACCAGTTCAGACAGAGACCCTTAAAAAAACACCAAATCTATGTTGAAAATACACAAACAGGCAGTTGGCTACAATTACATACTTTTTCAAAAAGAAAAACTAAAGTCGTATTGAAACTACAGAAAATTTGCTAGACCCGGACCCACAACAACAGGTCAGTGATCTCGCTTTTCCTTATGCTCCAAAACACGCTTCAGGCTAGAATTGCGTGGATTTTGGCAACCAGACTACACCGGTATCACGGAAGTAGGAATAGAGGATAATGTTTTTCATGGAATAAAATATTTTCCCATAACACTTCCAAGCAAAACTCCTGGGATACTAGTGGAGTCTGTTGCCAAACAACATGTAATTCAAGCCTGAAGCGTGTTTTGGATCATAAGGAAGGTTGGTCAATGGTTTCCGTACGTTTTTGATGCTCTAAATCCAAATCAGCTGGGTGCCACTGCATTAACATCCTTGAGGCATTTGAAATAAACGTCTCAAAAGTCAAAATGGGTCAAATAGTCCGTTGACCAGAGGTCATTACCGAGCAAGCCCCCCCTTCCCCCCAAACACAGACATAATGTTTTAGGCACTTTATGATAAGAAAATTTTTTAACATTAAAAAGTTATTCGTTTACAGAATTTAATAATATTGTGTAGACATGTTTTCTTAGTCTTACAGGATGCAAAATATTCTCACGTTTCCGTAAACAAGGTCTGCAAAAATTAGCTGTGGGACGATCCCCATTTGACGTAGGCAACTGTTCTTAGTCTCGTTGGATAAAAGACAGTTCCTCCTTTTATTCAGGTCTAACTATATCCATTTAGATTAGATAGCCTGCACGTTTGTTTTAGAACTGACAAACGTTCGTGTAAATTCTACATGCAATTCCGTAACATGGCATACAAATGCACGGTGTATATCTTGTGTCTAGTTTGGGTGTGAACCACTGGTCTACGTGCCAAGTGATTGGCCTCATATTCATCTCATCATGGATATGCAGTCATGCAGTGGCCCAGAGGACTGCCAGAACAGTAAATCACTATCCTGCACCTTATTATTAAATGTAACATGTATTATTGCATACACAGGGTTCGTCCATAACAGGTTTATTTATTAAGTATTTTACAGTACTATTTGCACTGTTTTCCAGTCAACTACGATCATAGACTTATATATACGCTGCTATAAACCAATAATTTTGTCAAAATTCATAAAAATGGTGGGTGCAACCGGCTGATTTTTGTTTCTATTGCCTAACCGAAGTAGGTTACCTATAATTTTAGCATTCTTGTCTTCAAATGCTTTTTCCCTAAAGAATAAATTCATTGGCCTACGCTGGCCAGCTCAGTAACCCATAGGTCAATCGCACTTCTATAAAAGCGCCAAGGCACGAACGTGCTTCATCTCTCGTGCCTTTCAAAGTGTCAGCTGGTAACTGAAGAGGGAAGGCAGGGTGGGATATCCATGTCCTTGGCCTTTCACAGTAACATACCAGTCTCTGAAATACTTGGCGCAGCACCTTGGAGGAGCACTTCGGTCTTCAAGTCCCATTACCTGTGCGACATGACTACTTAGGTGGATGGGCTTCATCGCCTGGATCCCATTGTTGCTGCCAAAGAGGTTATAACACCCCCTTAAGCACCATGCAGAATTCATCTTTATTATGGCAGTCTGCTAAGTAAGCCCTCAGCTCCCTTTCGTTTGGAGGAAAGTCTTCTACGTTTCTGTTGTGCGACGTTGTTACTTTGGGGGTGCCAGATCGTAACCCTGGGGTACTCGTCAGGTAGAGCCCACCGCCATGTTGGCGAGGTTTACTATAATGCTAAAGTGGAAATTATAAGTAATGTATATTTCGGTTAGGCAATAGAAACACAAATCAACCGTTTCACCCGGCATTTCAATGTTTCTAGTTGCTGCTGAAAATATACTTTACCGATAATTTTAATTTTAGTATTATAGTAGACCTCGTCAAACTGGTGGTCGGCATTACCTGACGAGTACCTTAGGTAACGAGCTGTTACTCCTAAAGTAACAACTTTGCATAGCAGAAACATAGAAAGGGAGCTGAGGGATTATTCAGCAGACTGCCATAATAAAGATGAATTCTGCATGGTGCTTAAGGGGAATTTATAACTTGTCTGGCAGCAAACATGGGACCCAGACAATGAAGCCCATCCACCTGAGTAGTAATGTTGCGCAGGTAATGGGACGTGAAGACCGAAGTGCTCCTCCAAGGCGTTACTTCAAATATTTCAGAGACAGGTATGTTATTGTGAAAGGCCCCGTATGTGGATATGCCTCGAAGTTTGTGGGCCGTGACTCTGATGTTGTTCTTCGTACAGTTGATGTCCAAGTCTTTGCAGGCGTTAATGATGACGGCCTTGATATCCACGAAGCGATCACTTTGCGAGAAGTCATAACAAAGTCTCTAACGAAAGGAAGGAAAACTGCGTCCTTCCCTTTTGTACCTTACTGTTGTCGGTCCGTTAAATGTAGAATCGGAGGGCACGTATTGGGCAGAGGAAACGTCCTTCCCTTTTGTACCTTACTGTTGTCGGTCCGTTAAATGTAGAATCGGAGGGCACGTATTGGGCAGAGGAAACGTCACCAAGAATAGAAGTAAGCGCCGGAATGATGATAGGAGTTGGAAGTTTGCAAGGCTTCTCGGTCATTGCTCGAAAGGAATCTCTTTGCGTCAGCCAAACTGCTGTATGTGTAGGGGTGAAAGCGCAGCAGGAAGGATCAACTGAAAGACCTTGTACTTCACAGCATCGTAAACTAGTCACAAGAGTAACCAGAAAGACTGTCTTTTCGGTAAGTATGTTGATGTGAGCGCTTCCTAAAGGTTCATAAGGGGCCTTCGTAAGGGAGTTCAGAACGATACAGAAGTACCTAGTCAGGGAAGATGTGGCAAGTTACAGGTCGCATCCTGGATAAGTCGGATGATAGTAGCCACCCATGTAGTTTCAGGCAGCCAAGGGATTGATGGAGTCGCATCCCTTGCTGTTGCGACAGAAGGTCTGGTACTTTGGGAAGCTTTCGAGGGTTGTCGACGAGAAGTTCTAGTAGCTGAGAGAACTACGCTGCCGCTAGCCAATTTAGCACTATTAGCAGGAAGATGCCTTGCGACGCCTCGATCATCATCAGGACTTGAGGGAGAAGGAGAAACGGTGGAAAAGAGGTAGGCGTAAAGGTGTTTACACAACAGGGTTAGCACGTCCCTTGTCGTCGGGACTAGGCTGACGAAGTGGGAAAGTCTGGCATTGTGCCTCGTGGCAAACAGGTCGATGAAAAGGGTGCCCCAGATGGTGAACAGCAATTTGCGAATGAACATCTTTAGAGTCCATTCCCCTGTTGGTGGTTTGTGACGTGAGAGGGAGTCCGCAATGGCATTCCGATTCCTAGGGATGTGGAGCGACAGGAATGCAGACGTGACTTCGTGAAGTTGGCGAGGATATGTCACTCCCTCCTTTAGTAGGTAGGCAACGGTGGTTGTTTTGTCGGTGTGGACTTGAACTGCCTTCCCTGAGGCTATGTCCCGAAAGTGGCAAAAGGCCTTGACGACAGCTTTCAGTTTAAGAACATCGATGTGGTCTTGACTGTGGGAGGTCCATGACCCGGAGATCTGGTGATGCTTGATGTGCGCTCCCCATCCTTCCAGGGAGGCATCAGTGAGGAGAGGAAGATCTGGCTGCGGCTTGTACAATGGAAGTGTCTGAGATAGTAAGAGGATGTCCAACCACCACAGGACAGCGTCGAAAGGAAAGGCTGAGTCCATGGGACGACAGGCGAAGTCTTGAAGTGAAGACCTTTCCAAACGTATATACGAAAGTGATTAATGGTTGCGTCATCCAAAGCCCGTATGGAACTAGATTTGGCAGGGTATCTAGTTTGCAAATGAGTGAACTGAGTTCGGGCAGTGTATAGTGGGACGACTGTCGAAAAGCGCGTATTGTTCCGAGAAAATCCATGATCCTGTCTGATGATGGCATAACTTTCACTGTCGCTAGATCGAAAGTGATACCCAGAAAAACGAAAGATTGGGCCAGAACATGGCAAAACTTGGATAGGTTGATGCCAAAGCCTAACTGGGCGAGGAGGGACATGGTGAAGTCGCGGTGTTGAAAAATCATGGTGCGGCACTGGTTCTGCAAAAGCCAGTCATCGAGGAATGTGCTTGCGGAGACCTGGTGTCGATGGAGAGCAGCTAAAACCGGCCGAAGCAGACACGTGGAAATTGGAGGGCCTGCGGTGAGGCTGTAAGGTAGACAATGAAATTCTTAAACCTTGTTGGTCGTACAGAAAACAAAAGAGATGGTGAACAGAGGCGTGAAGTGGGACATGAAGATAATATGCATCTTCTAGGTCGTTGGAGACTGTCCAGGTGCCTGGCTCTAGAGACTGTAGAATGGCGGTGTCTAGCGTTTCCCTTTTTAAGTAGGAATTCTTTATCTTCTGATTGAGGGGGTTTCAGGTTAAAGATGAGTGTCCCCCCCCCCTCCCCCCTCGATTTTATTGGAAAGAGGAAGGTTGAGCTGTAGAAAGCTGGCCGAAGAGGACCTGATATTCCTTTATTGCACCTTTCAAGAGGAGGATGTCTACCTCGGATGACAGTTGATCGGGAACTACTATGGACAGGCCGACCTTCTCCTCGGCCCCGAAAGGACTGGTTGTCGTAAGGTGGTGGACTGGAATCATCAACATTGTTGGAATCATGTCTTAGACGAGACCAACCAACTCTACTGCCGTGCTGATAGGGCCTTGGATTCCTGGAGAAGGGCTTGAACTGTCTTTTGGCTTTCAGAACACGTCCAGATGAAGAGCGAGTTTGGGAATAAGACCACGAAAGAGGGTGCTAGATTTGTGGACGGGCTGGTTACGGAGTCGAGTAGAATCGTTGAGATTCTAGCGGATTCCAAGGTAACTTCGCGAAGGAGAAACGTTGAATTAAAAAGAGCCTTGGTGAACCAATTCATGGCGTGAAAAGTGGCAAAGCATGCTTTCTTGAATACCTGATTTATGAGAAACGAAAGACGTTGGATCCCGACTGTTTGTTTACTTCAGACGACAGCTTTTCGCGTAACGCATTGACGGCAGTGTTGAGAACGTCAGCTTCTAACACTGTGCGTAGTCCGAGGTGCAAGATCTTGTCGTTGTCACTTAGGACAGCTGAAGGGACGGAAACTTTTCTGGTAATGATCAAGGAAGTTCCGAAATCCAACTTTGCTTTGGCAGTCAAAAATTCTGGTATGTTCAGAAATTTCTTGGGTTGGCTGCGCCGTCACCGAAAGGCCGAAAGAACCAAGTTTCTCGGCCGGGATGAGGTGGAGAAGCGTCCTTGTCGAGCTCCAGAGGGTCGCTTTTCCCTAGAAGGGAACTACCATTGCGAAGAAGGGTTGTCAGCAGAGTCGTGGAGTGACCTAACACAGAACGACGGTGAGTAGTCTGGTCATGTAGTCCAAAACCGAAGCCGGTGGGAAGTCCTCTGTTCTTGATCGGTTCTGTATTCGGGATGGAAAAGCAGTCCTAAACCTAAACTTACACATAGTGACCCATAGTGAATGGCACTAAAGCTTGGTGGGTGAAACACAACTTTAAAAAATGAACATAAATAAATTCAGTCGTGTACACTAATTTTTTCCATTACTGTGCCATACACTGATAAATTGTTACACTCAACTCTCCACTTTTTTAGGATCTTTGTTAAATTGCATAAATAGTGTAAGCAACAGTCGTTACTAATTCTTTGCTCGTTTATAGATATTCAACGGAATCAAAGCGAGCAGACAAGTATTCTTAAATTATTCCTCCTTAAATGCCAAACTGGAAGAACAAAGTAAATCAACACTATGAAATTCTTTTTATTTTAGTTTCAAGATTTCTGCAAAGTACAAAATGAGTCATCAAAACAAAAGATGACGTTAGAATTACACATCAGCACATTTAACATAGTAAGTTAAGCTGGACTAAAAAGTTTGATTTTAACAAGCAAAAAAAAAAAAAAAAAATGACAACTGCCAGCAGTTACCAAATACTTCATCGTTCTCAAAATCACTTACAAATTAAAATACTTAATACAGTATATCATACAATGACAAATTTGAAAAAAAATGTATAATTCTCCCCTTCTAAGACTTTTTGTGTCCATTTTCTGATGTCATTTTCTTGACATATCACAAATACGGGAGCATTCACAAATTATGCAACTCTTTTTTAAACAATTTAGATCCCTCCCTGTCCCCCTTTGTAACCTTCGCCACCTGAATATTTGAAACGTTTTCCCCCCCCCCCCCCCACCACCCCAAACAATTGTATAATTTTTTTTAACGAATCAGTTTTTATAAGCTGTACTTAGAAATTATGGGGCATAATGACAAATGATTTTTAATAAAAATTTCAAGTTGTAAACAGAAGTTAGAAAAACAATTAAGCAAAACTTTTTAGATAAAACAAGCGAATATTAGCGAGTTAAGTAGCACTTCATCATACTCCCCCATCATACCTGATGTAAGTACATGTGCTCTACCCTCCTTCCCCCTTCAGGGGTTACGTACGTAATATGTGAATGCTCTCGAAAGCTCTCTGTGTTAATCATACATGCTAAGGAAAATCATACATGCAGCAATTTAAAACAGTTTCAAGGCAGTAATGTGTTAAGGGTGTACAGATAGAATTTGGGTGTTAATAGTAACACTATAATAGCATGTTATTCATCCCTCTACAGATGGTTTACAAACACACTGCACACATACTGAAGACATCAGTTCATTGGCAGCAATGTGACTCTTACAGGAGACACAGCACCACTACATTCAAGGTAGGGAGACACTGCATCTAACGGAAAATCGATCATAAAATCTTGAAACATTCAAAACCATTCAAGAATTATGGGAATAGGATGCAAGAATGAGAGTATGATGGGAATGAAACTAGAAAACGTGTCAGCAAGGATTGGGATTGAATAGGTTTTAAGAGTTTTGGATTGGAGGAACTCAACCGCATAAACACCGATTCCGATCACTTCATGCCCTCAGGGAAAAATAGTTGGCCGAATTTGGCCTTCAGAGGTCCTAAAGATTGCCTAGTAAATTTTCACTAGGTTATTACAGGTTTAATTACTCAAACACAGGCCTAATCTCACACTAACGTAAGACATCAAGTAGAGAGAGGCCAATATATTACAGGGGTGCCTTCGAAAAATAAACCCGTAGGATCAAGCAAAACTTCCACACATCACAAATTAGTAGCATTTATCTGTCATCGTATCATCTCTCATTCACACGACAGCAGTAAACTACAAGACAGTATTAATTTGAACACAAAGCAGGAGTTTCTTTACGTACTTGCTGTTAAGATATGTTGAAGCTTCAATCACTATTTTCTGAAGTTTATTTTGCAGAATTATAACACCGAATGCAACGGCACCTCCTTGTTTCTATCTCGTTTCTGATTGGTTGACAGTCAATTCCTTCGCACTGTTACCCTCACTATACCCAACCTCCGCGAGCATGGTTTGTTCGGTTGCGCGTCTTACTGCTTGAAGCATAATTTGTTACTATATGTGCAGGCACCAATCTAAATTAAGCTAGATCAGAGGATTATGATGCGACGTCTCGCACGATATACATGATTAGTACACGCAACAGGGTTTTCATCGCAACCTCAGTTACATAGGTCAATTTGCAAAAGCACCCCTGATGTACTCGCTATTCTGAAGAGGGAAAATTAGACCAGATGTTAACTCGACATCCCCCCTCCCCCCCCCATTTTCATACAAGTCGCTTTTAGACAATGCTGTAAGCATTTTTCAACTATGAAATGGATACCTTCAGTTCATAAACAACAAAAGGTAGAGTCGATAAAACACACAGTCAAGTTTAATAAAGACTAGCCTGGAAGGATACAAGGTACACTTCTGTGAAAAAAACGGAAAACTACCTCGACAAGAACTTGAGCCCAGGACCTTACAAATACTTGCCGCGTATGGTTGGCTGCTTCCTTAACTTTTCACTTTGTAGTTTAACGATTATTAATTGCTTGAGATAATGTTTAGGGCAGATCGAGGTCAAGAAACCAGCCGCTTTACCGCCTTGCAAATAGGTTTGCTGCATTCAGGTCACCACAGAGAATGAGTGAACAGCTAAGCTCGGGTGGAGCCTGTAGACATGCATCCGCCTCAACAGCGTAGTTGGTAAAAAAAAAAACCTATGGTCAGGTCCAGTCAGCGTAATTGTCATTTCTTTGTTTTTCTGAATATATCTTGCGTTCTCATCTTTAATGCAGACTGTCTGCTTTCTTGGCCATCTTCAGTCTTATTTATGTGTTCGGTGAGTGTTATAGTAACAAGGGTAGGAATGAAGGAGACTGTAATGTTTTGCATTCAGAGCCGGGGGAGAGTATGAAGTTAGGGAGAGGAAAGATTTCATGGCTGTAGCACTATACAACAGAGGAATAACAAGGAAAAACCGCAAACTTGTGGCATTTAAGTGGAGGAAACCTTGAAACGTGTACTCGATTATAGCTGCTGAAAAGGGATGGTTTGATTTGCTAGAGTTTGGAACGACAAGAATCTCCTTTGTAAATGTGCCACTTCAGCTTATGCCCTATAGGGCATCATGGTCTCCACTTGTGATTTGTCTGACACACCCGTGTCCTAGTTGCAAGTGCATGTTTGACCTACATTGGATTTGGTAAAGGATTGCCAAAATAAGGTGAGAACTTATTTTTCCTGTGTGTTGTGCGTGATTTTCTGAAGGAGAACGGTATTTTCTCCGAAAATTCAAGTAGAACTGTGAACTGTGTTCTTCCTGGTGGTTCAGGTGTGATTTTGTTTCTTGAAAAGGATTGCTTATTCAAGATCAGCAAATGCAAATTAACAAAAACATGCAAAAGTAAGCCTTAATACACGAGTGCGGAGTGGCCAGGCACGTCTCTTCCTTTGTTGACAGTCAAATTCTGCAAGAGGACATTGTCATGATGGAATAGTGGAGCTATAAATGGGGCATGTGCATGAAACCGAGCAAACATTTACATGCATGTGAGCGGTAAGACTGGTAACCTTTGTCATGTAGTTTAAAAGTTGGAAATTACAGAACAGGCAGGTTGAACAAACTATGTTACTTGGGATATTGTATTGTCTCTAGCCTGGTTAAGTCACATTCACTATGTTTTGACGAAGGTGGCCCAGCAAATTGGGTTTATTAGTCGTGCGATGTGGGACATGACTGTGGATGTGAGAAAAACTCTTTTTGATATGCTTGCTAGACCCTACCTAAGCTTTGCTTCTGCTGTTTGGCACCCAACATGGTCTTAGGCTACAACTTCAAAAGGGCTGCAGAGAAGAGCTGGTAGGATACTTTGCCGTGTTTGGAAACGGGACATTTGTGTCACTGGTTTAATGGGCGACCTGGGCTGGACCACATTGGAGAAAATAAGGTTGGAACATAGGTTGGCTCTTCCTGTTTCAGGTGAGGACTGGTGATATATTTTGAATGCTATGGATTTTATCAGCCACCCTGACTACCTTGGATATTGCGGCCAGTCGACCACCTCAGAATAAAGATCAAGTTGTTTCAGTGTCGAAGGAACTTTTTTTACCCGCTCGTTTTTCCCTGACACTTATCAAATACTGGAATCTGCTGCCAACAGTGAGCGTAACGTGTGACAGCGAGACTTCCTTTGAGAGGTCTTAGAGGCATGACCACAGTCCTCTTGTCTGTAACTACTGTTTATTAGCTTTCTTTAAGATTCTCGTTTTTCTTTTTGATTTTTGTCTTCTTTTGGCGGGTTATGGATTTTAACTTCATACCCAGCTTGGCTGAGCAAAAAGTTTTACTTATATTTGAATAAAGTACATATATACTTATACATGTGGCACCATTTAGTAGAATATGAACATACTACCACTGTTCACCTTAAAGGAACTAGTTCACCATTTCGATAGCGTTGCCCGTATTCTAACCACAGCATCCACGTTCCAGATTCTCCGTCATCCAATAGGCTGATCGGGGTCACATGATCTTGTTTTAGTTATGAAAATCATGGTGTTGCTGCGAATAGTGATGTTCCATTTTCAATTTACCGCTATTTTGCTTGATATCGCTCGAAGATTCTATGGCACTGCATCTAGGAGTTGACACGGCGCCTCTAAAGCAGGCCATGAAAATAACACGCATAATAGCTATCCATTGTCCAACCACTGCTTAGTTTTGGTGAAAGAGTTAGGAGCTGCCACTAAGTTTAGGGACGAGATATTGAGCAGGAGATGAGAATCCCCATTAAAAGACTTAATCAGGCTCGGCTGCCATGTTGCAATAAAATTAAGGAATAAAATCTGCTTTGTGTGTAATGTGTTACAACTTGAGAGAGGCAGCTAGGCAATTTTAGGAGTTAATGCATGTGACAGACAATACTACGGAATGATTGGCTATGGCTGCTTCTTTTTTTTTTCAAATTCTTGGTTAATTTTTTTCAGCACCAGTGTCATGTAGGAAACCCAGGAGAAAATTAGAAGCTTCTGCAAGGGCAGCAAGAAGGAAGCGGTAATCGTGCCTCTCCATCCACATAATACAGTTAAGTAGCATACCACAAGCAAACGATGTTAGTTCATGGCAGGTGGTTAGTGAATGCACCAACATCCTGATACCTACTAGAACTTGCAAGATCTAGACTGCATTAATGTTACCAGTCCTCAAAACACACGGGGGGGGGGGGGGGGTAGGTGGGAGAGAGGAAGGACGGACGGTGGGAGCAGAAAAGCGTACCTGGCTTTTGCGCCAGTTTTAGCCAAGATGTAGGACAAAAGACGGGCTATTTTGCTTTGATAAGACAGTCTAGCTTTTGGTATATCGGTCGAATAAAATCGGTAATAGACTCTTACTGCGGATTACTTCAGACGTGAGGTGTGACAAACAACATTTATAGATCAGTGTAATAAATTATTTAACAGCGCTCCAGAGATGTAAATTTTGTACGTTTTTTGAGCATCCTATGGCCTTGAAGAAGGTGAACGAGGTAATGGCAGTAATGTGTAGTATACTACTGCAACAACATACTACTACAACATATTACTGCAAGTTTTTCACCGAAAATTTAGCGAACATTCCCCCATTTTGTTTTGTGTTGTGGTAACTGTGTAGTTAGTGAAGAGAGGTACTTCAGTCATCATCGTGCCCCAAAATAATTTACTGCATGTAGCAACATGCTGGTGGGTCCGCCTTGAAGAAGACCGTGACAAGTTTTCAAATGGGCCCAGAGACGTTCCACCAAGCTTGTCGCGGGGCTCAAGAATATCTCATACTCAAACCGACTTGCAGCTCTCAAGCTTCCGACCCTTGAACATCGACCAGTGAGAGGTGACATCATCCTGACTTTCAAGGTTAACAGCAAAGACCAGGTCTCAGTTGATTGGTTCACACGCTCCTCTAATCCAGCGACCCGCAACCATGGAGCCAAACTCTTTAAACAGAGATGCAAAACCTCCCTCCGTCAGCACACTTTTTCCTTTCGTGTGGTGAACACATGGAATAACCAACCACAACACGTTATCAGTGCCACCTCTGTTAACAACGGGGCTTTCAAATTTTGTCAGCCCCTATTGTTACAAGAACTGGTATTAATGTGGTTCACTCGGTGCCAAAAGCATTTTGTGCTTCCTGCCGAGAATATTTCAATTTCAACACCGTCTCACAAGGAAAAGCCAACATTCAGCACAACGGAAACAAGCACTTCCAGGCGTAGAATAATAGGGAAAATAGTCTACAGGAAATGTGTGAAGGAGAGTAGATGGCAAGATGGAGATGTCAAGCACAGAAACGTTATCGAGTTGTCTTCCCCCACAGTGAAGCAAATAAAGAGTGATTGATAGAAACTTGTCCCGAGATGGGGACATGAAGCAAAATTGGGCACAGCAGCCTTATCAAGTTTGTCTGGAGCAGGGCGCACAAAGAGCACAGAACTAATATTGTCAGTATAACACTTACTTTTGTCATCTAAATTCTATACCAATGCCCAAGTTTTAATTGAAATAGATACATACAGACCGCCAGGAGCGACATAAATGAGAAGCCTCGAATATGATTCTACCCCACTCGTTCTGATTTATGACCGAATGTGGCCAGTTGTGAAACAAGTACCAGTTTTACTTTTGAGGAAAATTTGACGTTAAAAATTGAGATGTAGGTTTTTACCTAATAAATAAGTGTGAAAAATGTAACTTATATTGCAACTAGTCTAAGCACATCATCATTTCGCAAGTAGTTTTTAAACCACCTTAAAACAAGGAAGGAGTTTTCTTTCTCATGCCAATGCCACCTGGGTTAGAAATGGCTTGTATTACTTCCCGAGCATGCTGGGGAGTTAATGTCTTTTAGAACTGCTTTAGTAAAATAAGACTTCGGCATTGTTAAATCAGCTGGCCTGGAGCCGAAGCTTAATCCCAACTTCTCCCCAGACAATCTTGGGACAAGCGGTGGAATGCAAAGCACGAGTTTCAATATGAATACTCCCACATCCTATGGACATGTATGCATTTTATAAGCTACTCTGCTATACACAAAACACTATGGTACATTTACGAGTTATTACTCTATGTACTATTAGTATAAAATGTCTCACAGTATCACAAACATCACATAATTTTAACATCTATGTATCTGAAAACACAAGTACCATTGCTAGATGTTGATGATTTACGCATTTGGTTCACAACCATGAAGTACACCAATTCAAGTGTCACTGCACCATACACTACCAAGGATGGTCTGCCCAAGATACTTAGATAAGATTTGTTTGCAGGTTCGAGAGTACTTCAGTTGACCATCCAGAAACAGCAATGTTTTCCTAAGGAAGCTTAGCTGGGCAGTTTTACTTTTTTATTTAACGCTCCACAAGGTTCGTCTAGAGTTCTATTTGTTCTCGAAACAGTCGTGGGTCTGGGTTTTTTATCAGCATGGTATAAAAGACAAACCAAGTACCTAGTCATAGAAGTGCTCAAGTTCTCAAAGCACACGATCGATTGCTTCCTAGGAAGCACTAATGTATGTGAAGGGGTTAGAATTTTTTTCAGATTGACAGTGACAGACAAAGATTTAAATGTATTTCCATAAATGCATGTCTAATAAATCGTTAACAGTTCAGGCCCTAGCTACTGTTTTCAAGATGAGGGCAATTAAATCAAGATTTTGTGGAGTAAGATGCCAACTCGGGCATAGTCCCTTGCCACAGACCGAAAATATTTTTTTCAAGTGAAAAATGGTGAAGCCCGTTACTTAGTTTTGCTTAAAATTTTGGTATTTTGGAGAAAACGCTTCCACATTTCAAGGCCTTGATTTGGGGATCGTGGAGAAATTTGTGTCCTCAACTTTTGGGACCTTGGGGCACTTTTGCAATCACATGCCAGATCTTTGGAATTTTTATTTGGGGGGGGGGGGGGTTAGGAGGCTAACCCTTTCTTGCCAAATCACCGTCTTTCAAAAGACACCAAGTAATGGTGCAAAAGGTACATGCGAAGTTGTAAACCACCCACTAAAACTCAAAAATCTTGGAGATGTGTGGGGCAAGAGTTTCTCAGGAACCAAGTACGTGCAAAGGGTCCAACGAGATGTAAGACAATTTTTTTTTTCATCTTACAGAATAAATTTTGCGTACGAAGCAAATACGTAAATCAATTTATTTGGAAGCCCTGACATAATTTTCGGTACTTACTGGTACAGTTACGGGGTAACACTGATTTACAGTTCCGCCAGTGATAGCATTTTTAGTAAATCTTTTACAGTTTATTCGGGACAATGTGATACAACACTAGTAACCTATTACCCAACAATCATTCAACGGCTACTAAGTTAGGCCTAGATGACTTTACATTGCGACATATGTTCCGATATTTAGCACCGTTTGATTATGAAAAACCTTTTTGAGTAACAAAAGTCTAAGCTTTCTGTCGGCAACCTTTTACTCCATAGTGACAATTTTTTTCTACCGTATTGGTAGGCCTAATCTAATAAACGGACTGTAGAGGCACGCAAGTTTCCCTTGGTTAAAAAAAATAAACCCAGTGATAGACCCCGATAATCGCAGGATTTTCTTGTCAAGCACTGGAACTAGTTTTCTGTACGTGCAACATGCAACACAATAAGTACAACAGCAAACCTGACAATCTGAGAAAAAACGGCGGACACACCACATGCAAGACTAAAGCCAAGCTTGCTATCAGTAGCGTACGGCTTACACTTGCGAAAACCGGCTATCGGTGTTTACAATGGTAAACTCCACATGATGTAGCTACCAGTTCCTGGTGCCTGAAACTTTCTGAAGAAGGTGAACGACAATTTCACCGAAAATTTAAAAAAGAATTCAACAGTGTTCTCCTATTGTGGTATTGTGTTTTCGATTGTTCACGAAGGCTATACTGGACTGTCGTTACAACCTAAAACAGAGTTGGTGCTCTTTAAATTTACTTTCGAAATCTGGCAGCCCAGATTTTTGTTAATTAGATGGTTTTCCTATTTCGTACTGTTAAGTAGGAAAGAAAACAGCAAATGTCATAAAAATAACTCAAACCAATTCACTTATCTGATTGTTCAAGACACACCTTTATGGTACACTATTAGACACCACCCCTTCTATTTGACTTATCTGTAGCAATTTATGTAATTTATTTTAATATCAAAACATAAATGCTTGCTAATGCTAGAGGAGATTTTAAACTAATGTTAATAAATTTTACTTCCAAGAGATTTTCACAATAATTGATTATCACACAAAAAGCTATCCTGGAAAAAAATAATTATTTTATGAATAGGCTAAAATCAAGCCATCGTGTGATAAACAGAGGAATTGTATTTTAATTTATATTGTACGTGGTCAACCACACAACATACTTGTGCAGAAAACGCGTTATTTTGAAATAGGTACGCATGCAGACCTCTTTTTCAAATTTTTTTTTTCTTTGTGGTACAATTCTTCAAAGTTTACGGATGAATGGCTTTCTTAGAAATATGCCTTGCTGGTGAATGAAATACCATAACAGAAATACTGCAGCACAGTTAACACTTTTTTTAATTGCCACATTCAATGGTCGAACACCTCACCATCACACTCTTCAACATATTCTATGCAATCTTATGTACAACTTCTTAATTGGGAAATCATTAAATGCCATTTCAAAATTGAATTATTTCAAGTCGGTCGTGGTTATCAAGTGCAAGAAAAAATGAATATTGTATAAATTAACTATAGGCAAATTTAAAATGGTTACGATGTCACACTACCTGTAGTGCTTTGTCACATGATACCAGAATTGCATGGAATGATTGTTGACATTCACACAAATTTTAGTAATACAAATTACTGAGAAATTACATCAGGGAATACCATCGTCTGTTAATTTAAAGCACATTAAATAAATTGCAAAAACTACACGCACGACTAGAAGAGTACGTTTGTCTTAAACTGCAGCTTCTCACTCTTACGGCAAAGCGTATATTTACACCCCCTTCTCCCTTCTAAGGATGCAGTTTGCAACATGACTCAATAGTTTGGATTTTTTAAAAAGAAATTTATAAAAATTAAGCTTGCCAACAACACTAAGAGCAGGAAATTCAATGCTTAGGTGTCCACATATTATGTCACACTCCTCTGAGAGGGGGCGGGGGAGGAAAGAGAAGAGTATTTACTGTGGCTTGTGACAAAAGGGTGTGGGGGAGGGTGGGACGTTTCCAAAATGTGACGTTGCAATGTTACATCACATTTTGGTGTTTACAGCACCTTCAATTTTTGGCATATAATTTAGGAAAAGAACAGTTCACATGCAATTCCATTTAGGTTATACGTGCACAAACAAAAACTCCCAACATTTAAACCTGTGTACTGAACAAGTAAGGGACATGTAATACAACTTATAAAAGTAGTAAGCAAACTTTATAGTAAAGTACTTTTGAAGTATTACACTGGGGGGAGGGGGAGGGTCGTTTAGGGGCAAGTTTTACATTTTGTGACATTTGTTACAAAGCAGTGGGCGGTTTTTTTTATAATAGTTCAAAAGCGTGACGAAATATATCACTAATGAATCCCCAAATTGGGAGAACTTAATCACCAATTGCAATTTTCTTACAAAGTTAAAAAAAAACAACTAAATCTGTCGCGGCTCTGCACTTTTGTAGGAGGGGTGAACACTAGCGCATCCGTACTTGGGATATGAACGCAAGTTACGCAACGTACGTTAACACTTCGGAGTCAACTTGTTGGGGTGTTAGTAGTACTTGAGAGTCTGCAAAGTTCTGAACCCGACGTAAATCACGGTTTGAATCTTGGAAGAAGAGTATCAGAATTTTATGTTTGAAGATCAGGCCTGCAGGAGGCCAATAAGGTAACGTTCTTGACAATTGCTGTGCTGTAATTGCACTTCAGCCAGTTTGAAGTAGTTCCCCCCCCCCCCCCCCCATCCCCCAGCCAGGCGCTGCAATTTGTGTACAGAATGAAAAAATTCCGCAGTAAACAGAAAAGGTGTTTTTAAATAGTAAATTTTACCTTACATGAAAACTAAAACAATGATGACTAAAAAATTCCAAAAGGGTTCTTACTGTGAAATTTCGTATTCAAATTCAAGATGATGGAAGAAAACCCCAAAATGCTCAATTTCATACAAACGGACACTCACCCGCTCCCAAACTCAAGTGTCCTGCTAATTTTCGACATAAGGCTGCTATGACCGATGTCCATCCTCATCAAGCCTACTACAAACACTTCACTTTATTTACGTCTGCCGTTTCAAAGCATTTGTATTTGGAACAGGACGTAGCCTCCGATACTAGTTACGGAGTCCATCTTCTTCATTCCACGTCGTGGAGAGTTGCTCGCCGAAGTCCTTTCTAAGCAAAAATCCGAAGTTGGGGTTAGATGGATGCTGAGTGTTAACCAGCATTTCTAGCAAGCTGATGAAGAAAAACGTCAGTCATAGCAGCAATCTGTCAAAAATTAGCAGGACACAGAGTTTGATTTAGTGAGCATCCGCTTGCGTGAAATTGCGCGTTTTTGGTTTTTCTTCCATCATCTTGGATTTGAATGTTGACTATACGCAATGTTTTGTAGGATTCTCCACCCCATGCTTCTGTCTGCTGTCACCAGTTTTTAAAACACCATGAAAACCTATTACCAACCATTCGGAGTGATGGGAAAACAAAGTTTTATATTAGTAGTTATATTATCATTATATCTGCAAACAATATTGCTAGTGTACCAAAAATAGTTAAAATACTTGGATAGAAAGTTTTATTCATTAAAATATCATCGAGACCTTTAAATTGTAAAAAAAAAAATTTAAATAAAAAAAAATAAATATTGCGATTCCACAATATAAAAGTCCGTGTGAAGGTACAAAAAATAAACTTTTCAATTAAAAAAAAGAATGATCAAAATTAACCTTATCAGGAAAATGTCTCAACAGTAGGAAAAAGTCTTTCAGTTGGTATGTTGGAATGCTGCCAACATTTATCACACTAGTGTGTAAGGTGCATCAAATACAACAGTTTAGGGAGCGATAAATAGAAAAATAAAATAAAAATAAACGGCGACGATCATAATACAGAGACTTTTATACACTAAGTCCCCAGTCGGCATTCTGAGTACCATTCACTAAGTACCAATTCAAAATTAACAGGCTCCTTTTAAAAACTAACATTTTAGATGTTTACTTACGACATCCATTTTTTGTTACATCTTAGTTTTACGAAAACTACACTGAATTAAGATTATCATTAATAATTAAAGCTTCAAGTGGTTCACCGAAACATCAAAATCATTTAAAATTTTACCAATTACGGATTCGGACAATAATACAAGACGACATTTGAAAAATGTGAATCTACTAGTAATTCGGGAAGTTTACCGGAAAAACTTAGCATACTCATAGTCTATCGTGATGTGTTAAAGCTAATTTGATCTGGGGGGAAAGGGGGGGGGGGGATAATTTGCTGAGCTCTCTGTTTCTCTCTAAAAATGTGAGTGTATCGTTGCCTATATTTATCTTTTTAAACAAACAAACAAAAGAACAATGTTAAAACCTGATAAACATTTATTTACATATAATTTTGCAGCTTGGGTGGCAAACAACTTCAAGACTTTCATTAAACTGCTACAACGGCAAAATTGAGTGACTCGGCGAACATATCTTTACCAAATTTTGGAAATAATTCATTAAAGAGTAAGCACAAATTACTCCAAATAAATTAATCAAGTAAAATACAAAATTACATCGGAGAGCGATAGATTGCTTAACTTCAGGTCAGCAATTAGTTGCATCAATTCATAATCGAAACAATAACGGCATACAAAAATAAAAAAAATAGACCATAGGGTGAAGACAAAAATATACAAAGGATTTGTTTAAAAAAAATAAATGTGTCATGTTCTGTTATTAATTATACTGTTATGCTGCATGTTAGTAAGTTAAAATGACAAAAGCATCTACAACAAACCGACACCACGCATGACTATACAGCCGCACTTTACACCTGAATAACTCAGCTGCATCTTCGACAAGGATTATTCTACAACCTTCGTATTATTTAACTCTCACAAGGTGCTGAAAGGGCCTATACGTAAAAAAATGAATAATTAAAAAGAATTTGTAACGTTTTAAAGCTTAATAAAATGCTGATCACTTAACCTCCCATCCCATACAAGGTTGACCTACAACCCGAGTTAGGAGAAATAATTTTTATCACCTTAATATTTTTTGGAAGCAAAAGTGACTAAAATAGACATTTTTCATACGATGGGAGAATTCAGAACACAGCCTTTACGATTTTTGTTAATTTTATGCTAACTTTCGTTCAAAAAAATAAGCTACTACACAAATGAAACCCTCTAACCTCTCCTGCTACCAAATACTACTCTGTAAAATGGGAGAGGAGGGTATGCCTCATCAACCTTGTTGACTAAAGGTCGTAGAGGTCATATCCTTTTATTTTGGATTTATCAACATAGTAATGTTAATTTTAAGAGTTGGCAATTAAGAATTCCCCATCTGCCCTAGCTCACTCCCTAATAAACTAAACCGAGCCGAATCTGAAATATGCCGGCATGTGTAATTTTGTAACCAAACGTGCACGATCGTCTTTGTTCGTTGATGTTACAATAAAGCTACTTTTCTACAAAATGTTAAGTTCCAATGACGTTAGATTGGTTGACCTGCAACTGTACAATCTGTTACGTGATCGTGACTTGTAATTTACTTCGGTGACGAAATGAAATTCGGTCTCTGAATCCTAATGACGAAATCATATTTTGGAACGCGTATTGGTTTACTTTGTCCATAACAGTCTAATGTGCTTAAACTAGCTTAAAATCATTATTAAAATAAGGTATTTTACTCCACTTGTTAGAACACTTAATCCAGCATAAACTGAATTAGCAAAGAAATAGAACAGTTAAGAACTGTAACGCACCTGTCCCACGCACTAATCGTTAGTACTCCCTGGTAGTACTTAATCAACGATACTTTTAAAGCCAAAAAACTGACCTAAAATATGTCGTTTCTAATCGACAAAGCTAACTTTCTTTATTGTAAAGAAAATTACTTTCTTCTACAAATGCCTGGAATTAATATCAATTTGATCTTGTTCCCAAAGGCTTCACTATGTACAAACATATACAATAACCTTCGTCTCCAGATAAAAGTTCTGTTTCTAGAAACAAATTCATTATGTAAAACTCACAATTATAAAGCTTTAGTTACTCGATTTACGCTAAAGCCTTCACCATCATCTTTTCCCAGAAAGGACCACATGAACTGCAAGGGAATACTAATGCTAACAATACTAAAATACAAACGCTACCAACATTGTGAATACAGTACAGTTTGTGACAACATTTGAGAAACGTGACTCGTCTCCACACGGTTTTCCGTTTCCACAAACAACGTGCTTTACCGTTGTCAACGATACTCAATAACCATGTACACAATTTTATTCAGTTGTAACTTTTGGCTTTAGCTTGTTATGAAGGTGGCTAGTAATAGCAAGGGCCCCACCCTGGACAAACCTGACAAAATTGTCGCCAACTAACGGTCCCAAGGCAAACAATCCTGGCTCCACCACGCTTTCATGAGTAAACAGATCAATATTGATGGGGTTGTCACGGCAATTGATGGGGTCCCGAGGAGTTACCACCAGATTCTGCCCATACTCTGGAAGAAACGAGAGGTCAGGCCTCGACCCAACCATAACAACCACGTAAGAAACTTGCACAATACCACTGCTCTCGGGGCCCTGCAGGCGTACCTTGTGGGTGGGGGTGATACCCACTACTTGGTAATGTGGGTAGGCCTGGTAACCTTCATAACCAATTCCTTTCCCTTGCATCATCTGGTGTACCTTGTGATACTCGGGATACATGTTCTCTGGAAGCTTGTTGAAGATGAGATTAGGATCGGTGACACTGCGACGAAACACGTGGATAATTGGAATTCCATAGAAGTGTGATGTGATAATAGCATCGGCAGCGCTGAGACCAGCCCCAACGACCATAATAGGGTATGACCATGACCCAATTAACTTCCGCTGGATGAGTTCTTCAAGATGTGACAAGGAATGAATCACGAACGGTAGGTCTTCTCCTGGAACGTCAAGAATATTAGGACAGTCGAAACTTCCTGTGGCCAAAACCACATGTGGACTCACATAACGGAATGGTTTTTGTTGATTGTTTTCTGTTTCCCGAACTCCACACACTTCCCACATGCTAGCGTCCCTTTGGTCGTTGCTCTCGTCGTTTTCTGAGTCTTCCCTTATCCTTCGAACGGAAGTTACAAGTGAATGGTTTCGAAAGTATTGGTCCAAATTTTGGTGCGTCACATAGTCATTGTAATACTCGGCTACTTTGCCAACAATTACTCGGTTTTGCTTTAGAACACTTGAACTCAGCCGGTCCCTAAAAACAAAGGAAGAAAATCATCAAGATTGTACAAAAGAATGTTGATTTTCAGTTGCACTACTTTTAAGGTTAATAAGGAACACACTAAAAACACCGTTATTCATCTTACTGAGAAACACTACAACGATTGAAAAATGTCACACGAGACTCACAAAAACGCACACTTTCACAACGAAGATAGTCTACTAACTGCAAATTTTCAACTACTAACTCTAGTCGTCATCAGGCACCTTAAAGGTAAGTTTGAACTCTGTTTACATTTAGTTTTTCAGTCCAATACCGAAGGCGACCCAAAAAGCCAGGGATGAGCAAGAACTAGGACGAGTACACAACACCAGAGAAGAAGTGTATAGAGTACCGTGCAAGGACTGCAATGCTGTGTACATTGGCGAGACTAGAAAAGGAATACAAACGAGTCTCAGCCAACATATGGGGAATGTTAGAAATAATGCTATCGATAACGGCATTGCAGTCCATTGCACGGAAAGGCAGCATGATGTTGAGTGGGGTAAATCGGTGACACTGATTAAATCTAACTTGAAATGGGACAACCATTTAAGATGCCTTGAATCCATTGCGATTAAGATGCAAGAAAACAGGCAGATACCGCTTATGAATGTGCAAGGCCCATCATTTTCTAATATTACAAACCTGACTGGGAAAGACTTGCGATGGAAGCTAGAAGTTGAATGGAAGATTGCGTGTAAAGAACGGCCCGAGTGATATAGTGGGCAAGGGTGAACCAATCAACTAAATATAGCAGACAGCGGCAGTTTCGAATTCGAACCGTGTATTGAACTGAAAAAAAGAAATGTAAACAGAGTTCAAACTTACCTTTAAGGTGCCTGATGATGACTACAGTTAGTAGTTGAAAATTTGCAGTTAGTAGACTATCTTCGTTGTGAAAGTGTGCATTTTTGTGAGTCTCGTGTGACATTTTTCAATTAAGGAACACACATATTTCACCCTTAAAATTCATCCAAGCACAGTGTGATGGTACTGTAAAGTATTTTGTTATGGCACGGCCACATTAGTTCACGTGCACAATAGCTCGTGCCTGTGTTTTTTAGTACTGGTTTAAGTTTAAGCACTGAGGAAATAAGCAAGATGCTAATAAAAGTTGTAGAAAAAACTGTTCTACAGTAAATGTTCATTTCTTGCCCGGTTACTTCGAGTCCAGTTTAATTGTGCAACGAATGTGGCACCAAAACTTTTACTCACCTTGAGGTGTTTTAAAGAAATATGTAATTCTATTATTCACGACACTAATATGTCCCACCCAACCGTCTGCGGCCATTATTTTTGTGGCTAACTTCCTCTGCAGCAGTGGTTGCCACATCGTAGATTGCGCTGTGCTGATAAAACATGCAAAGTTAACAAATCTTTCCCCTCTAAAGCAGTAGTAACACTTCCGTTGTTGTCATTATTATTGTTAATGAAGTACTGTCAGCAGCTCATGTTCTTTAGGCCCAACACCATTCAAAATTTTTAGCTTTTATCCCCACGGTACCTTTGAGACATTCACTTGTTCCTAAATCCACCTCTGCGAACTTTACAGTCATCCCCGTAAGTTCTGAGTGGTGCAAGTGGGCAACAACGACTCAATGTGAAACTTCCCAAACTTGAGATACCAACGTAGGATGGTGGATCACTGGACTGGGTTTGTTTCTGGGATCAGATTCAAGCTTCTGTTAGCTGACAGCAACCCTAGCATTAGGAATACTCAACGCTTTTCCTATCTATAATCCTTGCATACTGGATCAGTTCAAGCTTCCATCACTGAAATTAGTGCAGCCAATTACAAAGTAACTGTTGACAACCTTAAATGTGGTTTTGGGCAAAAGGAGTGAATCGTCCAGGCACACATTACTCCAATACCTGCGGAAACAATCATGTAGTAAAGCGACACTACCCATTTCGAGGGTTGCAGTAAAACCCTCTCACGCACAACCATGGCGGCAATTGAGCGGGTCGTCAAGTTGGCATTTCCTGCCGAAACAGTGCATTGTATTGAGCTAACCAGACAGGAAATGCAAAAAGCCAACTACAAATGGCTTAGGTCAGGTTAGGTAATGCTCTTTTAACTATCCCACAATCCAACCCTTGTGAGAAGAGAAATACTGTTGGAACTGCATACTGAAAACTACACATTCAGGACTCGTACAGGAATTATTACTTTTTTTTTTAAATCCAGGATCGTTTCAGTATTTTTTCCTAGGATCTACCTGACAGCTTATAAAATACCCAATCCTAAAAAAACAATTTTCGTGACTTGTACGCGCAACTAAGGCTGGGCGAATCATCTTTTCTTCACCATAGCCGACCCTCAGAGATACAAATCTCGATAACCGACCCGAATTACCAATTAACCGAAAAACACTACTACTGAAGCATGTATTTCAAGGAAAATTACTTTTGCAATAACTGCATGAACAAATGAAAGCATTAATGCATAACTATTCAAAAATATTGGCTTAAAATAATATTATGTAGCTAAAATCCTTTCAAAGCCTGAACCAGTTGGCATTGGCTCAGTAACAGTGAGACAGTCCAATGCAAACAAATTTTCATAATAAGTACAAACACCAGACATCACCCAACTTGTTGCACTTAGACAAAAAAAAAAAAAAAACGCTGAGTTTCCTTACAAATAAAGACCCGTACTTTCTGCGATTTTGCAAGCAACTTTATATAGGGAGAATTGCGGG
This sequence comes from Lithobius niger, assembly GCA_023313725.1. Lineage (NCBI taxonomy): Eukaryota > Metazoa > Arthropoda > Chilopoda > Lithobiomorpha > Lithobiidae > Lithobius > Lithobius niger. Next base: position 26,107 of record JAHWFP010229354.1, on the reverse strand, counting down.
TCAGCGGCTAAATTTCTTTTCTATTGCTTAAGGTGTAAATATACTTACCTGAATTATGGCATCTCGTTACCAAGTGCTGATTTCCCTCTAGAGAAACAACCAATCAACGTCCAGTTCCGTAACCTCACACCGCACATGCACGAGCCGTCCTATACGTGCTAGTAGTTACCAGACCGGATCATTGTTTGTGCCTCTTAATATGTTGCTAAGTGGTGACTCAAGAGGGGAGGTAGGGTGGGTTCAGGTAATGTATATTTTCGTCTCAAGCAATAGAAAAGGAATTTAACCGCTGTCCGACGATTTTCCCTTTCTATTGCCGTGAAAATATACATTACCTGAATGATAGCATCGTAGACCTCATTACAAACGGTGGCTGACACCACCTGATGGTTCCCTAGGGGTTAGGAGATGGGTTTCCAAAATAAAAAGATTTTCCAGGTGAAGACGAAACTTTATTGAACAAAAACAGGGGAAACATTTAGTTGGATCGTAGTCTATTACAGGCGGTTCTTAACAAGGAGCTGAAGGCTGGCATCCACATCCTACCGCTACGGGGATTGTAGGACACACCTGGCAGAGACAATAGGTCCCAGCTTGCGCAGTCCTACAGTTTGAAAGGTTATGTCCCTGAAGTAGTTTGAAGTGAAAACGGTGTTGTGCCTCCACGAGGCAGCTTGCAGAATTTCTGGAACTAGATCGCCGTTCTGGGCGACCGAAGGTGTTCAAATGGCTCTTAACTCGTGTACCGTGACTCGGATGCTGTTGTCTTGACAGTTAATATCTGCGGCATTATATGCATTAGTGATGACAGAATTGAGCTAGGATGTGATCATTGTGGAGGATGTGACGGTGTGCCCCAAATGTTGAAAAGTGAACTCCAAAACTGATTCGGCCATTCGCCCGAAGGTGGTTTGTTGCGCCTCGAGAGTGTCTGCGATGTGTCGAGAGTGTCTGCGATGACATTCCGATTCCCGGGAATGTGCAGCAAAAGGAGCGTTATATTTAAGTGAATGCAGAGGTGGAAGATCTCGGGATGTTAGCTGATGGAGGTTACGGGACCGCATCCCCCCTCCCCTTCTCAGAAAGGCAACTGCAGTGGTGTTGTCGATCTGGATCTGTAGAGTCTTGCCGGGAATGAAGTCATGGAATAGATGGAGAGAGCTTTGAGGACCGCCTTCAGAGCTAGGGCGTTGATATGATCCAATTCGTTGGTCGCCCACGTTCCTGAAGCTCTCAGATAGCCGATGTGGGTGCCCCAACCTACGAGTAATGCATCGGTGAGAAGAATTAAGATATTGCGGAGGTTCGTGAAGAGGAGCTGTTTGGGAGAGAACGTCAACGTCGGACCACCTGAGGAGTGTCCATCAGAAAGGACGAATCAAACGTGTGGAGTGAATCCGGGGGTGTGGTCACATCTTTCCCAGGTGTCAGGGCGGTAGATGTGCAAAGGACGGCCCATCTATATGCCATATATGGCATCTGCCATATATGGTCTGCAACAGAATCCAGTTTCCCTATGAGGCTATTGAGATCGGAGAGTATGTATGAATCTTGGGTGAAAAATAGCTTGCTATGAGCAAGAATATCCGCAATCCGGTCGGTAGAAGGCACCACAGTTGCCGATGCCAGATCGAACCAAATGCCGAGGAAGCTCTGGGCAGGAAAGATGGTGGATTTGGCCAGGGTTGATGCTGGAGCCTAGGGAATGCAGCATATCTAAGGAGTCGTGAAGATCGTGCAGAAGATGCAGCAGGTCCTAGTTTCGTAATAACCAATCGTTGAGGAAGGCATGGGAGAGAATGTGTTGCACGTGGAGGTACACGAGAACAGGTCCGAGTATCATCATGAAGATGCGAGGGGCCGCTTTCATGCTGAAAGGTAAGAGCCTGAAATTCTAAAACGGCGCCGTTGTACATAATACCATAACCCAGAAGACATGAAGTACGGTTTCGGTTTAACAGGATAAGCAGATATGCGTCTTCGAGATCTACTGATACGGTCCAGTCCCCCTTGACGAGGGATTGACGAATGGAATCTTGTGTTTCCATTTGGAAGTGAGAATTGTTCAGAGTGAAGATGAGACCATTGACACAAGACTTGATGCTTGATCTTGGAATACTTGGGAGTTGAGCTTTCAGATCTGAAACAGGACGTTTGTAGAGGCAGCAGCAGCACAGGAAGCAGGTGAGCCTGAACAAGCAAACAAAGAAATTCCATAGACAACCTGTACGAAGGGAATCGGTAATGCCGCTGAAGCAGGAGCGGTGAAAGAGGCTTGGTCAGACGGTAGAGGCAAAGACAGCGAAAGATCAGCAACAGGAGACAAATTTCGGATACCAGTAGTAGCTGAAGAATCACCAAGTTGTGCAGCGAAAAGTGGTGTCACAGGAACCGCAGTGTGGTGCGGAAGATCACATCATGAAAGACAGTGAGTGGGAAGTGAGACAGATTGCCCAGACTTCGGCGAAACAGGAGTCAGTGAAGGGGGGAGTGCAAGAAGCAGTCGTCGAAAGAGAACTCTTCCTTGAAGAAGCTTCAAAGAACTACGGACTCTGGCCATGGCGTTCACCTACGGTTTTATTTTGCTTCGTCAGGTGAAGGATGAAAAGCGAAAGCAGAGGGACAAGCAACGTACACATAAGAGCGCTAGAGATCAAAAGGTGATCTGGTCTAGCAACCACTCGGCTACATAGGAGGGCCCACACATGCGCGGTACGAGGTGGGGTTAGGGAGTTGGAAGATGATTGGCTGTTTCTCTAGAGGAAAATCGGCACTCGGGAACGAGGTGCTATGATTCAGTTAATGTTTACCGCAACAGAAACAAAAATTTCAAAAATTACTATTGCAAGTTCATATCACGATATCACACTCAAACACAAGAATACTCCACCACTATACCACTGATTTTCGACTTTTCAGCAAATAGATGGATTACACGTCAACTGTCTTCATCAAGCGTTGTACTTTTCGTCTGCTTTCGATCACATCATTGCTCACGCTTAGTTTTGAATTTGAAGGTCGTAGCATCGTGGATTTATCAGCCTCTCTCCATCTGTGCATAAGGCAGTCGCTTAGGTTGTCCCGTACAATGTGTCGTATGGCAGGGTTCCACAGAGATTTGATGTTCATTAGGCTAACTTTAATACCCACATGTCTTTGGCTTGTCAAAGATTCCAGCCCTTAAGATGTCTGACCTTCCTTGAATTTGACGCAATCGGAGTAGAGGGAGAAATACGAAAAGGAGTAAGGAATCGTGTAATGCAACATATGGCAGACACCTGGAGCAAAAAGAAAGAACGACGTGGTGTTACACCACATGAGCACTTAGCATAGATAGACTGGGAAGGCACCACCATAAGCCTATCCTTGCGCACCTTGTGAGCAAAGCTAAACATCGCTCGGCCAAGCCAAAATAAGACTGACACCGCCAAACGAAAAATGGCATAGCGGTACAGAAAGTCAACACTAAACATGAAATCAATTGAGAAGGGACCCGCATTCTCCTTCATTCACGAAGTCACCTCCGGGCGATGTAGACAATTGCTATCCAGCAATTCCAAAACAAAAACATGCAATATATGAACATCAAGATGCGGCCTACCTTATCATCGCTGAAATCGTATCCCCTTTTTTTGTTGATGCAACCCGAGTCAAAAGTGGGGAAAACTTGCTCCGTAGGTCTACTGAGTTTCCAAGCTTCATCGCTACTAACATTACCCCTAAAATGAAGCGCAAGCGTGATGTGAGACGAAGATCTCTCATTCCTGCTTGACATGTGCTGATTGTTGGTGAACTGTTGAAGTTTGTTCAAGCAAGTTTGCAAAAAAATGTTGTGAATTCACCAAAAATTTGCATAATGTAAAAATGTGTGTGTATTCTTATGAACTTTTGGTTTGCAACAACATGAAAGTCTACCGCACATCCCTAGTTGTAACGAACAGTTTTTCAGATAAAAGGCATTAACGGTTATCAGAAACATATCTCCCAGCCCAGTCCGTTGAGGTTCGTTCTTGTTGGCTGCATCCAAGCACTGGCTAACTGGCAGTCTGGCAGGCAAATTACACTGGAATTTCAAGAACTTTTCCATGCCTGGAATTTTCTTTTTATTCTCCAAAATCTATCGACATTTAAGTACCCAAACAAACTGAATACCGAGAAGCACAAACCATCTCCTAAACTCACCTGTGCAACTGCGTTTCCCACTCCCTGAATGTTAAATTTGGAAGCTCCATCCAACTTCCCAATGAAATTGTCAGCGTACTTCCTTCCATGCTCTGTAATGAACAATTACGTCGTATGAATAAAAAAAATGTTGTGTCTAAAAGAAGAAAAAAGTAGGAAGTATAATATTACATGTAAAGGAATAAACAGAGTAATAAACATAAGGAATTGTTTATCGTTATTTCATGTTCGGAAAGCGACTCAAGTCTCCAGGTTTTCACCGTCACTGTTATAACCAGAGAGCTAGTGTTAACTGGCCCCTATTAACACCAGATCCATTTAGACTGCTTTAATAGATAAAACTTTTATCTTCTCGTATTAAAGCTTTCTGTCTTTGGAGTTTGTCTAGCACAAAGAAATAGCTCGAATGATAATACGGCATCTGCATTGTATGACTAAGCCAACATTTCCCAATGAAATGTTATTGGATCTGTAGTGTTTGTGTATCACCAACAATGAATGGATTATTAAGACTACGGTAGGTAACAGAAAATATAATTAAAAATGGGCATTTTACGTTGAGGTTCCATGGTAAAAATAATGTTGGTAAATGTCAACTCGCTCACTATTTGGTGACTGCGGCTAATTTTAATCCTGGACTTGGATCTTCTTCAGGATGAAAAAATATTTACGTACTGTATTTACACGAAAACACACTCAAAACATCGGATTGTGTCCAATGCTGCAGTGGTCATTTGGGTTTGAAATTTTATTGTTTATTGTCATTTGTTGCGATTGAGCCAGTTGGGTTTTGGTGCTTTTTCGCTGCTATGGGTTTGTGGGCGATGGGAAGAAGGGTCTTGATTTAGCCGAAAGTGCCCATCGTTAGGTTGCGTGGTGGTGGCTTTTGTAAAGCTATTGCGAGAGATTCCAGTGCAAGCCTTGGATAAAATTTCTTTTCATAAAAAGAGAATTTCTGTATTTTCGAAACCAGGCGTGTGGTGCACAGCCAGGCCATCATTTAGAATGAACTGTTTTAACGCCAGTTTTGTGTTCAGAATCTTGCATTTTGACGAAGCTTTTTGTGTGCCCAATGTAGGTACAGCAGTAGGGCATTTTAGGCACGAATCCTATGAACAACATTGGATCTCAAGGAGTTAGAATGATGGTGGCTTGAGGAAGGTTTTTGTGTTAGGGACGTAGATAATCTGGTGTGAATGTTTGCTTCTTGTAGAATGCGGCAGATGGGTTAGATACTGACTGGAGATACAGGATGGTGATGGTTTTTATGGGTGCTTCAGACTCAGAAACATTTTTTTTTCTCCTAACTAAGGGCACTTTCAGCCAAATCAAGACCCTCTTTCCCATCACCCACAATCACAATCACAATCACATAGCACTAGCAGCAAAATCCAGATGGCCCAATCACAAGGACAATAAGACAAAATTTCAAAACCAAACGACCACTGCTACGTTGGAGACGGGTATCAACTATCAATTTATTCTGCTCCAGTAATCAGCATTTTTGTTGGGATTTGATGGTCAATTGATGCAACCTACACCCAGAAATGTTAGTGTGAATAGGTAGGTGGCCCATTAAAAATTTCTGGTGGAGGGGAGATGGGACACATCGGGGTAGTACAAAACCGACAAAAAGCACTAAACTGTGAAAACGCCTTGCGTAAACTTTGAAATTCACTAGTCCAATTGTTCATTCATAAGCTTTTTTCAAAACTAAATACCTTGCATGTATATAATTGCAAATTTTTGACAAACTATTATCAATTGATGGTGCTAGATTTTACCCGTTTGTCTTCGTCAGGCTGTTTTGTTTTGCCTACGTCTCTTTACATTGGCGATTGAGTGGTCTACGTTGTGTTAGGCCATCTGGGAGTTTTGTTAGTCTTCCACTTGTTGCGGAGCGCTTTAATTAGGGATGGGTGCACTAGGTGAAGTATATTTGGATAAGCCGTTGGTATGGATTTATGAGGGGTATCTTGAATTTTGTAGTCGAGGTTGATGGAAATAGATTCTAGTGCACAGAGGTGTGTATCACCTTTGGAGTTGGAGTGACTAGGAGACAGTTTTGTGTTGATTGGGTATACCCATTGAGACTGTCTGCAGATGATTCCTGTAGCCAAGATTAGTGCTGTATCCAAACTAAGTAAGTAGCTCTCCACACCGATAGTTAGCGTTAGAAACGAGTCTCATTTTTAACGAAAAGACATGTTGGATAAAAAATGTTCCTTACACCCATCTCTTGTCAAGATATAAGTACAATGAACATACTATCAGCTTGTATGCCCACAAAAAGACTGAAGATGCCAAGGCTTTTCTACAAAGCTTTTTGTAAAAACTAGACTTGCAGAAATGGTACAAATAATTTCAAAACCGTGTAACACTCACAACATGGGGGGGTCTGGGGACTTGCCCCCCAGAAGCTGAGGCGATTTTTGAAATTTTGAATGCTGAAAATGCCAATTTTGAGGTCCACAAATTACTTTTTCTTTCAGTTGGTCGGGGTGTTTTTTACCCCCCCCCCCCCCTTGACGGGACTTGAAAAGTTTATGAACCCCCACCTCCTCGAGAGGGTCCAAACATTTAATAACCTCCCCGTCAATAAATAATGACCGGTCCCTAAGTCTCCAACTCCAAAAGTGATAAACGTCTCTGGCACTAGCATCTATTTTCATCAAACTGTTTACAAAATTCAAGATCCCCCTCATGAATATCCAACCACCGACTTAACCAAATAAACTTCACATAGTGCACCTATCCCCAACTGAAGAGCTACGCAACAAGGGGAAGACCAACAAAACTCCCGGATGGCCTTTAAAAGATCAGTGGGGAGAAGCGAGAGCATTTAACACACCAAATGTAAATGACATGTAGCACTCTAGAAAAATATAACTGATCCAGGCCGTCGGTAGGCTACTGCTCATTTTTAGTCACCGACTCGCGCTGCTGACTAATTAAGGTACTCTGACCAGGTACTGAAATAATACACAGCCAAGTTCTGTTAGGCATGCTCTACTCGAAAATACGTCCTCAGTCCTCCCTCTTAACCAATAAAACTACAGCAAACTCCATAAACAAAATCAATACATTAATATAAACGCAATTTGCTACGGAGAAAAGTATGCAATAAAAGCTGTATTTAACTAAAAATCATGAAATGTAGGACGTTGCGGTGCCTTACTACAGAAGGCAACAGTACTGGAATTGCATTGTATGGTGCAGCAATGTTAAAAATGCCAGCAGACTAACTGACCTGCCAAGATCCTCCTGGATCTCCTGTTCCGAGGACCACATGATCTATCTTCTTTTCAGGATGAAGCTCCCACCTCAACAGCGATGGTAAAGAGATGCCCAAATCAGCATCAGGGTGGTTTAAATGGTCAAAGAGGACTGATACCGGGTTGGTCGATCGCCCCTCCAGACCATCACATAAGAGACGAAGATTCTATGCAGAAAAAAGAAACCTAAATACAGTAATCATTACTAAGGCAGCATATAACGAAATACACAATGCACAGGGAAACTGCAATACGATCTCTTCTATTGTTTTTACTTTCATCCAATAAGCTAGGTGTGGGATACCAGTTTGTTAATGAAGTTGTACTGAACCAAGCATGACTAAGGACATGTAAGTTCTGCGATTTTGCGAAATCGCAAATTTCGCAACATTTTCTCTATATGACTTATGAAACTTATACTTGATGTGGTAGGTAAACAGTCACTAACTGAAGCAAAAACACCACATTAATTGTCGCAAAATTCAGTAAATATCGCAAAATGCCACAAATTTCCAAAAACAGCACAAAATTTACCGCAAAAATGGCCAATTTTTTTCATGCCAATATAATTGACAACTAGCTAACTGGAATAAAATCCTGGAGCAGTTCTCACTGAAGCAATACTCAGATAAATCCGCATCAAACAATGCCGTGGGCACTACGCAGCCATAAGCGCGCAGTCGATCATCACCATCCATGTACGTGGTGCGTATATGTTAGAAAATTAGGCTGTAATTGTGTACTCATTATTGAATTCAGCCACAAAGTTCATCGCTGCAAAATTGCACCAAAATCCCGCAAAATTGCACCTTCATCACAATAAAACTTACCGCAAAATCATGCCTAGTATTATCGCGGAAATTACATGTCCTTAAGCATGACAGATTTTAAGGCGAATAGGTTGAATCAGTAGTGTTTCTTCAAAAAAGGACTAGACATTATACTGACTTTCAGGTTAACGAGTCTTTACGTTTTAATAAAACACTCAACATTTTCAATTTTTTTTTTTACCAGCTTCACCAATCGTACATATAAACTCCAAGATGGTTGTTGTTTTCGTGCAGAAATTAAGGAAAATGTGGAAAGTAAGAGTTTCTTGAACAGCCTTCCAGGAAAATATCTCCAGAACAGCTCGATTGGTCTCAGGCCTTAAGGAAAGAGGCATTAAAGAGTATAAAAGCGACAATTGCTATTGTGAGGCGCTGGGTCTCAAGACTAATCCAGAGAGATCCAGGAGGTGTCGTCAGCCGGCATCCGCTCGATCTGTGCACTAAAGCCAAGTTCCGGCACTGTGTAAGAAGTGGCAGCTTGTACTGGTGTGGGACGGTGACCGCAACGTTTTAAACCACACACCCGATAATAAATGCTGAGAACCAACAGTATTTTTTTTAAAACAGACTTAACAGCAATCTGTGTTGCGACACCAGTATTGGCACCTACATTTTTTGAGATACCGGAATCAGTCAACTTAAAACATAAAACTACACAAATTTACAGGAAGTTAGGCAGAAGTGCAAAACAGTACAGAAAAAAAACAAAAAAGCTATCCACGATACGTGATCCAACTAGAACGATATCTACGGCTGCACTGCCACCTGTTAACTTTTGGTCCTATGATATCACTGAAGTGCTGGTATCAGAACTGTTACAGCCTTATCGGTTCTTTTATATTTAAATTTTGATTGACCTGTATGGGGTAACTAAATGCTTGGTCGGTTCAGTATCAGCAAACCTAACACGTGGTCAGTTTGGCATCAGTTCATTTCACACTTTGTGGGTTCGATATCGGCCAACCTAACAATTAGTCGTTTCGGATCAGACTACTTTACACATTTTCAGTTTGGTATTGGTTGATTTAACACTTAATCAGCTCGGTGTCAGTCAGGCGCAAAAAATTAGCGAAGTCGACTTCAGTATAGGAAAGTAAGGGAAATACCAGTTAACGCAGATACTAGTGAGGGTCAAATGATAAGACCTCAGTGATGCCAGCAAAGTACGCTAGAAAACAAGCAGGTTTTTAGATCGGGTTGTAAAGCAGTTTGTCAAGCTTTTTCATTTCTTGTGTTTAAATCATGTCTTATTTTTAATCTGAATTCACAAGGTTTTGCAACTTCCCTGATATTCAAGAAAGAAGTTAAACTGAATTCACAAGGTTTTGCAACTTCCCTGATATTCAAGAAAGAAGCTCTTTATCCCTGCAACTTCCGAGATTCTCAAATTTCTAGCGCTACGTATTTTTATTTTACAAAAGACTTTGAGATTTTGTCTGTTAAAAAGAGGGAAGAGCCAAAGATGTGAATAAGCATAATTTCTTAAGGTTTAAGACATGTTCAGGGAAAGGGTCACCAATTTTTTACATGTTTATTTTTTTTTAATCAAACGAACAGAATTCCGTAGGCTACCTGTTGTATTAACGACAAGCTTTCCTGCTCTACTAAGCGGTAATGTAGAAAATCAACACTGTGTCCTACTCCGGTGTAATATGGCCAATGTCCAGAGAGCATGTAAGAAGTAATGATTGCGGAAGGTCCGTTACCTGAAATAATTACAAAAAATAAATGTATTTCCGTCAAGGTTAAATAGATAAGATGTTATCATTTTAAAATTATATGGTTAAGTGCCAATGTTCTCAAATGCTGTGTCAGCTACAATTTCTACAGTTATTCTTATCACCTTGTGTAATGTTTTATCAGATTACACAGGAGTGCATATACACTATCTTTGGTTTCATTTGCAAGCATATAAATGTGATGGCGTAACATTGTATCAATTCATTATAACAAAGTGAAAAATGGTACACTTACAACACCAGCTCCAGAAGCAAAACTTTCTGCCACAGTTTGCGACACCAATTGCCAGAAAAAAAGTTGTCTGCAGCTAATATGCTTTTATCATATGGCTACCCACATGTTATAAGGTTTTTATGGAATAACTTTTCAATGCTTTATCGTATTGGAAAAGTCTCTTCGAGACAATTAAAAGGCTGTATTGCAATGTCAAAATTGGTTAAAAATTGACGAAATGGCAGAAATTTGGCCTAACTTCTTCACGGCGGCCTTCCACTGTCCCAGACACGTTGAAAACTACAGTTTTCTTGAAAACACTTGAATTTTCGGTGACAACTGTTCCTAGTCTTTTGAAGCAAAAGACGCGGTGGTTTCAATGAGCTGTGTGCGCAGAGACGCGTCGCTTGAGATGACAGTTTGAAGCCGCCACGTCTTTTGCTTTGTAAGACGGGGGAATGGTTGTCCCCCAAATTTCAAGTGTTTTCAACATATCTGGTTGTGTTAGTAACTTTTTGACTAAGTGATGTATTCGATCAACCACTGTTATCACTGGATTTGCCTTACAGCTCAAAAATGGAAGTAAGAAAACTGCTTTCCACTCGCATGTGTCTCAACCAAGAAATGTTCCATTCCGGGGTAAACATGGAAGCTTGACATTAAGTTGGCTGCCAAACAAGTCCCCGCTAGAAGCAAGATTGAGTTTTGAACTTACCAACGACAACGACATCTTTGTAAACTGAATCCATTGACTGGATATCCTCCGTTTGCGCATCATCGTCACAACAGTTCTTTTGCATTCTGCAGCTACGATATTAATTCAAAACCTGTAACATAAAACAAAAGATGGTAAAAAAATAAGTGTGTGGATACGAGCCACAAAACCAAGATTGCATAGTAGACCTATTTTGATATTACTGCGTAGGTAGTTCAGCGGTATTTTAAAGTTAGGTTGCCCAAAACCACAGACAATAAAAACATGGCACGCCGCCTAGTTAATTACACTTCAAGCCGACAAAATAGCAATGGCCGTCATGTTGCCAACGTCACTGCTTTTGTAGCCCTATTTATGGAAAACCTTTTTAATTTGCATGTAAGGGTGATTGTTTGGCCTGTAGTTAAGTACCCTGAGGCTCACTGATGCGATTACAAAAAAATCAAGACACGGATGTTGCAAGGTCCCTTATTCGGGATTACGGACTGCCACCAATTCCAGACAAGTGATGCAACGTCATCACACGTAACGATATCTACATTACAATAGCTGTAGGATGGAAATGAAAAGCAGCAGGCAGTGACGTCAGTGTTGTGTCACACGTGGAAAAAAACAGAAAACATTTGGCACCCTCTGTATGTATACTGCTGCTGGTATTCTGTGGTAGCCTAGGCGTATTGCCTTTGAACAGGAAGAGTCCCAGGTTGTCGAGATGGTACATTTCCAGAGTAGGACGTAGCTAGGCACTGAGATTATTTACTTCTGGAAGAGTCCGAATAAGTTACCGTAAATCCTCTATTTGTAGCCCGGACCACCGGTTGGAAATCGAGCCATCTTTGACCCGGATCCAATTAGAGATCGGCTACAACAAAACTTAAAAAGGAAAAATATGGTATCAGTACGTGCAGAACATGTGTTTGACATGTGACAGACATGCTCTTTTAAAAAAATTTTTCCCATATATGTATAAAGCCATTTTGACCAGGCTATAACCAGAGAACCGACAACTACTAATTCGTGATTGACGAAACACCCGGCTACACTTAGAGACCGTCTACAATTAAAAACACGGCTACGAATACAGGATTTACGGTATGCGTATTATACACAGTGTACACAGGAAGATAGAAAATAGATGCTTCAAACGCAACCTGCGGTATCTCAGGGTACTTATAATCAACCAAAAGAAGACAACTTATGGAAAGGGCAAAGAGAGTTTCTCCATTTTGGGGTGGGGGGGAGAGGAAGTAGTAAAGAATGAATAATTAGTGCCAACTATATCGAAGACAATCTCAAGTCTACAGTTACACCAAGCCCTATTCACTCGTTCCGAAATCTAGGCACGATAGCGTTAACAGTACTCGCGATCATTAACGTGGTGCGCCATCTGTTGCAGCTGGCCACAAGCTGGTGTCTCCAACTACTTTCGGGCAGCCAAGATGGTGGCGACGTGTGCGCTCATGGCGACCGCTCTTCTTTATGAGCAGCAGGCGTTAGTCACGTGCTCGATGTCACTTCCGCTATTGTTGGCAGTTGGAGATTGTCGGGCAGTTGGCGCTCTCGTGGCAAATTTGAGAAACTAGAGTATCCGTCTTCGTTTTTGGGTCGCGGTACGTACAGCGAGTGAGTTATCCCGTAACGAAGTGTTAGTTATTTATCCAAAGTTACACTGGATGTCCGGCCATGCATAATAAACAACATAACAACTCTAACAACCAGTAAAAGTTCTGATCAACCTCTCGGCCCCGCGGCAGGGGCAACAAAACAGTCTAAAAGGTAAGGGTACATAAGGTTAAAACAAAGCATTAAAAAGACATTAGCTCACAAAAAACAGGACCCCCCCCCCCTCCGAAACTGGGTTCCCGATGACCTGGCAATGGAACCAATACTATTATGGAACCCAACAACACAGTGACCTAGACTAGTTAGTGAATGCTATTTCCGTCGTTACATTACAATCTTAGTCCAAGTCTGTATAGCACCATAATACCGTAGATAATACATTAACTGTCTATGAACCTAACAAGAACTGAGATTAACACTTCGTTGCTCCTGGCACGTATTTACTATTAAAAATAAAAACTGATTATTGGAGAGTCGCAATGAATGGACTTTAAATGTAGAAAGGTGAGCAACATGTGTTGCGCTGCGAACCATTTAAAACGCAATCAAATTTCAGGATCATTCATTGACACTAAGACTAAAACCTTGACATGCTTAAATTAAACATACGACGTGACACTTCCCAAGCTTACATTTAGGGAATGGCGACCATTAAGTGACCTAATTTTCCTTTACGACGTCATAGTTTTCAGAAACGCCATCAAAACACACACACACTGCCGGCATGCTGGTTCGAGTCTGCCTCCCTCACGTCCAAAGAACATGGATGTAGGAGGATGAACCACGAAAGCATTGACTACGTCCGGGTTTCGTTCACCCGAAGTTTTGCCCCCACATGCTAGTATCGTCCCCACTCAACACAGATAAAAAAAAAAAAATCTCTGGAAATTCTTCAGTTAAGAGGACAAATTTTCCAAATTTTTTCCCGATTTTTTCCCCGAAATATCAGCAAATTACAGTAAATCAAGGTCCCTAGCCACAAAAACGACTGTCATTTTTTTTCTATATTACGTGCCCCGTTTGAGCTGCTGCGCTCACTGCGGCTAAAAATTCCAGCCAAAATTAGCGCATTTACAAACTGTAAAATGCCACTACAAAGGGGAAAGTAACGCCGAATCCTTTGAAACTACATTAAAAAAATTTACTTTACTAAAACTGAATATTAAATTTAAAATCCATCCCTAAAATTAAACGATTACGTAAACAACTTTTCCAGCCTGTACGCACAACCATGGCCACCTGCTACAGGAACGTCATTTCCTGCTGTAGGCGGAAACACTTCTTCTCTCGGAAATGCATCTTGTAGGTCACCCTGCCTGTCTACACCTCTTGGCTCCGCACCAGTGATGCAATGTAAGAACCAACCAGACCGATCAATAACATTGATTGGCTGGTGTGGCTAAAGCCTCGGACTCAAGGGCGATGTTGCGTCAGGATTGCGCCACAGAACGCAATCGTTTACAACCATTTTAAATTTTCCTACTGAACATATTACCTACCTTAAAAGAATCGCCGCGTTTCAAGCACTTTCGTATGCTATGAAATTGCTCTCTTAATAACATGCTTGTCATTCTCACACGTTTGTGGTGCGAGGATTGCCAACAATGACGTCACAAAATTCTATTTCTCTCAGATTGCGACGACGCGCTCTAGCGACGAAAGATTCCATTACCAAACAAAGCAGAGACTATCTTAACAATCACGTTTTAATACCATCATTTTTTTTCCATCATCGCTAAAACAGGCTATATTTCGCGATTAGCTAATTTCCATTTCTTTCAAGTTTTCTACATTCGCTACGTTATTGTTATTTGTAAAGTTTTGTAAATTCTAACAATCCTTAGGCAATAAAAACCGGTTTACAAACAGCGCATCTCCATAGCATTCAGAAAAACTAACTTTTTCTTGAACAGATCTGAGATGGCGTACTGTAAGAAATTCCCTGTAGCGTCTTCACCCGCATGCATTCAAAGCATTGCACGCGATCGAATCACTTTATTTTTCTTACAATACGTTTCTAGTTTCTGAAGTTGACCTTGTATATACACCTGTTTATCTAGGCGACTTCGACAAATTCGGAAATGCAATTTTGAATAACGCTGGAACCGGGGGGGGGGGGGGGGGCACAGGCAGGTTAGGAGGAGGCTGGGGTGTCAAGGAAACTAATAAATAAATTTCTGTTTATAAAAACGGTTTGGTTTGCATTAAAGATATTTCGTAATTTAACAATTAAGTCGTTCCTAAACGACTCAATTAAAAAGAGAAAAATTATAAAAAAAAATTTTTATTCATTGTGGTTTACTAAAGACCTTTACGACGTTAAAACTAGCTTGTTTGTATAGGTCGGTTTAAAATATGAAAGTATACAGCCATCATCCAAAACTCAGTCATTAAGAAGAAATCTAAATGCATGTTTTACATAAACTATAAACGTTCGAACCAACTGACAATTTTCGTAGCCCAGACAAAAGCCGACTAGACTGTAAAACAAAAGGAGATAAAGTCCTAGTTATTCGCAATGTAACAGTCAATTTTTCGGTTCCAAGATGCCAAGACTGGCACGAATCCCACAAGAAGGATGAAAACAAGTAAATTTTAATTGTCAGTCCTCATTTACGGACCTTCTTCACAATAAAAACACAAAATGGAGAGCAGCGACTCACTGCTGCAGCCTACTGCAAGGCCATGTTGTCAATTTGTAAGAAGAATTTTAGCCATACTTACTTGCACCCATGTTAAATAAATACAACATGGGTACACAGGGTTTCATAACGTGGTAAAACAAACCAAACGCTTGAAGCTTAAGTCTCCTAAAAATGCATAAAACCTCTTTTTTTTTTTTTTATCGAATTGCGTATTACATTTTTTAGTGGGAATGCCAAAAAAATAACAGATAGTAGTAGTCAAAAATTCGTAAGCGTATAGGCTAAACTACGGACGTAAGCCTTAAAAAAAACGTCAAGTTAAGGAACGGATACAAGAAAAAGACATGTAAGCCATCAGCGTCGCACTAATACGTGTAAAATAAGCTGTTTTTAATACGTGTAAAAGAAGCTGTTTTTTGGGACGCTGGAGACCCCATCCCTCTCTCTTTGGGGGGGGGGGTATCTATTCCTTTATAGAGCCTTTAAGTTTTTTCATAGCTTACATCCATAGTTTATACGCTGGAGCGGTTTTTGCTTCTAACGTGTATACAAACCAGCTTAAAACGTTGAGAACAACAATAACGTCAAACGTTAGGTTGAACAGTCTTATTGTTGGTCGCGCAATGCACCAAACCCTACCGCCAGAAGTCCCCCCCCCCCCCCCCCCCCCAAAAAAAAAAAAACACTTTTAATGCCAGTGGTGGCCCCGGATCCCTTCCGGCTCCAGGCCTAGAGTAAAAAGCTCAAAAGACAGACACACCTTCCCGGTGGCCCAGCCAACACTTTTCAGAACCGTGTCTGAACCTTGAAATAATTGTTACTGCGTTTACGGCTGCTTGAATTAGTTTAAATTCCTCAAAATCTCATCTTTCTGAACCATGCTCTAAAGAGACAGAAAAATAAAACAAAATAAACAAAGGATTGCACGGCAAAGTAAGGGGGGGGGGGGGGCAACCAAACGGCTGTGTTGGACAAAATGTACCTCAGTCGGAAAAAAAACAGGAGGTGGCCGAAACTACGAATAAAGGTATTTAATAGCAAAATAAATCATTGAAGTCCCGAAAAAATGGGATTCCATTAAAAAATCTCAGTTTCCGCAGGGCGGGGTTAAAGTAATCGTATACGCTAAGAGTGAGTTCATTATAATACGTAAGATCTAACAGCCATACTGTTAACGGGAAGCATTTTAATTTTTTTTAATATTTTTGGAGCATGCCATCAGAACGTGCAACTGGAATTAATATTTTTCCACTTTTTGAAGTAAATAATTGAATTTACGCGAAACACGAAATTAATAACTCCATTACACAGCACAACGTTTTCAGAATGTACAATAAAAACTGTGTATTGTTTACTATTGTAAAAGCTTGATTTAGAGTCCGAATTTCAAAACTAAAGCCATATAACGGTAAAGGTTTTATTTTTATAGTGTACACAGGGTGGTCCAAAAGTCCGTTGCACCCCACCAAAAGCCCTAGTGAATTGGAATTAGGCACCTGACTAATAGGACTTTGTTTTCTCCCTATGATGGGAGCCGCCCACTGAGCTTACGTTGGGGTGCCCTGCCCCCTCAACTCCCCAGATATAAAATTTAACTTTTTTCCTGTGAGAAATAGACGTTTGGTTCCAATTGAGGAAATATGCGCATGGCCCAGACAACGTGATAGCCGAAAAAGGCATGCTAAATGGATAAACGGGATGCGTTTTATAACATCTTCAATGTAACCCCCCCACGCCCACATGAGGCTTCCCTGCACGGTGCAGGCAATTGTATGGGAAGCACTCATGTGGGCGTGGGTGTTACATTGAAGATGTATAATAACACGCATCCCGTTTATGCAATTAGCATGCGGTTATCGGCGATCACGTTGTCTGGGCCACGCGCATTTTTCGCCAATTGGAACCAAACGTCTATTTCTCACAGGAAAAAAGTTAAATTTTATATCTGGGAGGTTGAACGGGGGCCCGGGGGCCCCAATGCAAACTCAGTGGGTGGCCCCCATCTTGGGGACGAAACAAAGTCCTATGAGTCAGATGCCTAATTCCAATTCTCTAGGGCTTTTGGTGGGGTGCAACGGACCTTTGGACCACACTGTATATTTTTTTCTATGACCTGCGCTTCATGCTCGGAGCATGTTGCTTGCAGGCAGCTACCGCGCTTTATACGACGCTCGATTCTAACTTCTGCAACAGTTAGTAGCACTTCCCTTCTTTAATTTAGGTTAGCTTTACTGCGTGGAAGTCTTCTTTTCCTGCATTCAGTCAAACTTACCTAGCGTTACAAACGTTATCATACAGAAATACCAGAGAGCGAGTCCTATTAAAACTACTTTGCTCTTCCTGCACTTTATATACTGGTCCCGGAACACCGGATTTGGGATCTGGGCCCCGACTTGTATCCACAGCCATAACCCGGCACCCTTCCTTCCATACCCCATTCCACACTCAACTCGGATATCGCGTCCAAAGTCCGGAATTTAGTTAATCTTTCTCTCGCTAACAACATTTTCGGCGCTATCGTTGTTCTTTCTCTCCTCCCTCGCCTGTCTCCTCCTGCTTTCCCTTTATCTCGCTATTGCTTCTCAGCGCTCCACGATGTAAACGTTTCCCTAAAGCACGGATCCGTGCTCCGACCCTTTCCACACCGATATTCACGGGGTCGGATTCGGCGTCTGGGTGTCAGGCTAACACTCGTCCCTCAGCACATTTTAAGCCCAACCGCAAGTCCGTGAGACCTTTGTGAGCCGAGCTATTAAAAAAAAACCCTGCGACAGCCACATCGAAAAAATGGATAAGTCCCACAAGTCCCGACTTCGAGCAAGACTTGAAAGTCGGGGCTTGGCCCAGACCTGATTCGGAGTCCAGTGTGGAAAGGTCAGGCTCGGGTCCGGGACAGGGAATGGTACGGACTTTTTTCCCAGTGTGGAAGGGGTATTACGCGCTCTTCTAGCACTGGCAGGTGACGCAAGAGAAACCAATCTTCTGCAGGCATCACTTTGTGTGTGCGGTTGGGTTTTTCCAGTCTACTATTTTTTTTCTTCAATTGAATACGGAAAAATCTCCGGACTTCGGATTGACGAGGTGTTTAAATTGCATAGAATTGTCTGTGTTATGGATCCTAACTGTTCTTCAACGTTTATGGATTACAGATAGGGCCAAGAACTGAGGTAAATCAGTGTTCAGAAGATGAAAAAAAACCTGTTTTGTCTCTTAACACCCAACAAAACTCGGAAAGTAAGACAGGAACAAAACTTACTAAAACAGTGGATCTCTTTTCTTTCCATTATGCACATTATGTGAACGTCGTCCACACACCAAACCCTAACGTTACCCATAACATTTTTTCAACACGAACTAAGATGTAGTGCTACTCGGGCCTGCAGAATTACGAAAATGCGCATTTAAAACGGTTTTCTTTTCCTTTAGGTGATCGCGATTTTACAGTAATATGTTAGGCCTATCTTCAGAGTCAAAAAGCTCAAATGTGTGTAACCTTGTGGGTTCACTTGTGTAGTTTGAGAGTCCAAGAATCGGTGCTTCAACGTCGAACTGCGAATAAATATTTAGCCGAGATTTTTCAGTTTACTTTTTAACAATCTTCAAATAATTTTTTTCTTTTATCGGAGTGTACCCAGCCCAGTTACCACGAATTTCCATTTTTAGTAGCCGTATGCAGAACTACATTGCTCCAACTACATTGTCTCTTTATCTTACGTTGCGACCTTTTCTCGACAGCATTAAAGGCACATAACTCCCTCCGGTATATTTTAACAGTTTCACTCGATACATTACCGGAAATAGTTTTATATAAACTGATTTACCTTTCATTTGCAGGTCTAATGGTACGATGCAGATGTCAGTAGTGGCGCGTGAATGTTATTAGGCTTGTTTTAAACGGCTCGGTCCGAGCGGTATATAACTCCCGCCACATCGCTGGCAAGCCGCGGCCCTGGAGGAAGGATAATTAATCCTTCGCTCAAGAGTGCGACTTGGTCGTACGATGTGTCACGTTGCAGCGGCCCCGAAATGAGTATGACTAGTGTCTAGAGCAATGCGCGCTGCGGTCGTTTGAACTATATTTTAGCGTAGGTGACGCAGAGTAAAGCGGCCAGAACGGAGGGATTTATGTGCCTTTAATCAAATAACAGCCAGCCACAGAACAGAACAAAAATGCAACAGTGTAACAACGTTTACTCACCTGAGCATCTATCTCCCTCCTTGTAATCCCCCACTCCACACTTATTAAGATTGCACGTCCAACACTTCCTATTGACAATGTCAAACTATTTATCATGAACTTGATCAACGCAATCATAACAGCCAACAGTTCCCTTTCTACAGCTGTATACTGCTTATCGCAATGTACTATAAGGCGACGAGGAAAACTTGCTCGACTTGACCTAGTGATTGTAATCAGCAATTGTGGCTCGGCGAGCGTGGAGCTCTGCGCTTTTATACGTTTTTCCTGGTGGACGTGGGAGCGACAGCCAATGCAATTTATCAATAACGCGTTAACACTGATAAAAACGCCATGACAAAGCAAAACAAAAGATTGGCACAACAACCACAAACGATTCTTGGGAGAACTCAAAGCTAACAACAGAAATCTCGGCTAAGGTGTCGGCGGAACATAATTATCAATCTTTTTTTTTTGTTTTGTTTTGCTTTTGATACAACGCGAAAATTAAATCCCCCCCCCCCCCTTCAATCCCTGCACACATTTTATTCACGGTTCGTACAGAAACTTTCACAAGAAACACTAGGAGTTTAATAATAATAATAATAATAGAACGTGTCGGCCAGTAATCTTAGAGCTTTTTACGACCCAAGTGGAAAATGCCACCATGATGATAGTCGTTTTTGCCGCAGGAAAGAGGAAACCGGAGTACCCAGAGAAAACCCTCGTGCAACGGGTGGGAAACAACCGGAGAAAAACCCGTACATATACGCTTCCATTCACCAATATCAAACACGGGTCAGTAAGAAGGCAGAGGTGTACAGCTGGGACTGAGACACCTATCGAATCTAGCGCCTCAGTGCTCGCAGCTACTTGTGCACCCAAAGTTTTTCTATAGTTTTTCACAGAGAGCCTAAAAAAAAATCACAATCAAGTAACATAAAAACAAAGTCATAAATGGAGAATACTTCGTTTTTACGAGGAACTTGACAGAATTGCGTAAGGGGCGTGGGTGTTGAACGATATTAAAAGATAAGTTTTACACTGGTCCGGCTTTCATTAAATTTCCTTAGTTTTAGTTTCCGAAATACATTTTGGATGGCCTTGAGCAACATTCAAGGTCATTTGAAGCTCTGCCATTTAATTTGCCACCGAATTTCTTTAAAAGGTGAAGGCATTATTTTTATGTTTTTGTATTTTTTCTCTGAAACTAAAACGAAGGAAATTTCTCATTACAAAAGAGTTGCCCACCCACCATCCAATTACGGTGAGGATATCCAGTTGAGGTCTAAACTAGCCCCGGATTAGCTTAGCCCTGGATCTAACTAACCCTCGACCTGAGAGTTAGTTGACTGGAGAAAAAAAGTTGGTGATTTCCATGTAGGACTAAGTTGGGGTTTTGTTAGCTCTTTACTCCTTAGACCTCGACTTTCAGGCTAAATTAGCCCTCGATAATGATACTTATGTTAAAATGTTGTTAAAGCTCAGGAATAATGCTAATCCTGGATGGATATCGCCGCTTTTTATATCTCGGGGGTAACTACTCAGTATTAAGTTAGTCCTCGACCTGCAGCTAAATTTTGCTTAGCCCTCAACTTATTTCGTGACGGATATCACCATTTTCCTTTATTACCGAGCTTAACACAAGGATTAAGTTTAAACCTCAACTGGATATCGCCACCGTAAAAGTCCATGGTCTGTTAAAATTAATTCGATTATTAGTTTACTACTTTATTTAGTTTGTTTTATGTATGAAGCTTTTAGCTAATTTCGGTGGAGAAAATCCACGATTTAGGGGGATGAAACATTGATTTCCTCGAACCTTGAATGTATGAATGTAATGGAAGCTGAGCTTATTCCTAGTTCGCTAAGGACCTAGCTGTCGACGCGCCATAAAGCATCAATCTCACCCCCCCCCACACACACACACACTCCTTAATACTAGTAATTATTCTTTTTCTGGCGTTTTAGAAGTTTTAACTGCAAGGTTTGCACGTGATCCCACAAAGAGAATTCAAGCACTTAACTAAAAAATTACAAGACCAATACAATTCTTTTAAGGATCTTTAGCCCTTTACTATTCACCAAACTTGGTCAAATAACACTTCTCAGCTTCAAATAAGGTGTCGATACAACATCTCGCCTAGCACTAAAATGTTCATGTTTTAATCATCCGGGGGGGGGGGGGGTGGATTGGAGGAAAAGAAATTATTTTGTTTTGTTTGTTGTTGTTGTTGTTATTGTAGGCTCGACTTGGCTCGAATTTCACCAAGCAGGGTAAGGATTTTCGCTCCAGGACAAGTTTTTACCTATAGCTTTTTTCCCATTGGCTTCTCGTCCCCCCCCCCCCCCCCC